>VMBQ01000474.1:0-24168 GCA_007657795.1 Dreissena rostriformis | reverse complement strand
GTAAACATTCTGATCACAGGAATAAGCTGGTTACGTCATGTTGTTAAACATTCTGATCACAGGAATAAGCTGGTTACGTCATGTTGTTAAACATTCTGATCACAGGAATAAGCTGGTTACGTCATGTTGTTAAACATTCTGATTACAGGAATAAGCTGGTTACGTCATGTTGTTAAACATTCTGATCACAGGAATAAGCCGTGACATTCGATTCAACAAGCCAGATTACAACGCTTCGTTGAAAATGGTTCTATTTAACATAATCTTTTCATGTAAACAACACATTACTTGGACTATTAATAAGTGTAATTAAATATATCCTTAAACACGATAATTATTTGACACACACATACAGATAGATGTATACAGTATGTAATAAAGTTTAATAATTCGTTTCAGTTTACTGGTGTTTAATACGAATATGATGTTGACGACAGTTTTCATTACATTTTATTATTTGTCAAGAATATAATTTATAATAGAAAACAAATATGTAAATGTAAAGTCAAATAATCTTAATAACAAGGAGCGTTATATCCTTTAACCCATATGAAATATGAATGTTAAAAGCCTGTACAACTATTTTTTTTTAAGTAATGATTTATTTCTTGCAGGATAATTTCATGCTTCTACAAATATCAATCTTATTCAAATGAATACCGGAGTCCATTTGCACTTCAAGTTCTGACTAAGGATATGGTTCTTGCACGCTACGGTTCTCTGAATTTCATCATATGCGTAACATTTATTTTAATTTGCATAAAACGCTTGGTACAAAAGTGAAAAACCCCATTGAAAAGCCTACTGGAAAGTTACATGAAATATCTCCTGAACAAGAACAGCTCATTTATGGCTATGTTCATTTTTTTGAATAAAACTGGAATTGTCAATTAAATTAGATATAAAGACTTCCACGAAATTAAAAAGCTAGAGAAGGACGTTCAAACAATGTTTCTACGAAAAATAAACATACCTGGTTCTAAATTTAAATCAATATAGTAATAATTAAACTCCATAAACATTATTGGCAGCGTTACTCGTGTTACTGACAGCTTGTATTTGTGGCGTGTTCTGAGAAAACTGGGCAAAATGCTTGTGCGTAAATTGTCATCCCAGATTAGCAAGTGCAGTCCTCACAGGCTAATCAGGGACGACAATTTCCGCCTAAACTGGATATTCGTTAAGAAGAGACATCATTTAAACGAACAATTCCATAAAAGCGGAAATTGTCGTCCCTGATTAGCCTGTGCGGACTGCACAGGCTAATCTGGGATGACAATTTTCCCACAAGCATTTTGCACAGTTTTCTCAGAACACGACACATTTAGTGCCCATAATGTTCTAAAAATACGAATCTGATAATGGCGTTGAATTTGAAAACAGTACATCGTTTTATATTTGCAATCACGCATTCAATTATGTATCGAACCTTTCTATTAAAGTTTGTACCAAGAAGTTGCAGAAATACCATGCCAGTCACCTTTGATTAAAGATCGTTTACCTCCCGCAGTCGTACATATTTTTTTTTTGAAAGATCATGTCGTACAAATTAAGTATACGTGACTTGAATCAAAAATACGGTAAACGGAGATCATGTATATTTATTTTCGATGTTGGGATTCAATTAACGGTTAACTGCTTTAACCTTTTTGTCATTAGCATGGATTCACATGTTGGAGAACGTGACAACTTGTAGTGTTGATTTGCGCATGAGTAGATTGTTATATAAAATGTTTGGCGAATATTGCTTTTGAATCACAATATTAACCATATAAGCCTTTCGTGAATAAAAAACAGTTTTCAGACAAACAGAAACCATAACCGCTGAGCATTACTATATATGATCAATTACTATTAGTTCATGAAGTTTCCGCTGATAATCATAGAAAACGTGTTATCTTTTACGTGGTTTTATGTGTAGAGTATTTTAAATGTTACTAAAAGTTGAGAACAGAAACAAAGCAATCTTAAAGAATAACAACACAGTAAATAAAGAGTGTTTAACCGCTTAAGAACTGTGTATGCAACGTACGGGGGTTAAAGGTTAAACGTTACCCGGTTTATACACATTCCGAACCTCACAATTTGCACAGAAATGAGCAAAAAAAAACGTGTCAACATACATTTACAGCATTAACATTGCAATTCAAATTCAACTGTCCTTACAGAGACTACGTGTATCAATTCCATTTTAATATATATGCAATTATACGAAGGAGAACATAATAGTCGTGTGAATATAAGCACAAAAACTACGCTTGATTAAAATTTTAAAAAAAAATCATGTTCGGTGAAGAACTGTCCTTTCTAATGATGAAACAATATCAAAACAGATTTTATCAATTTTGTGAAATAAAATATGTGTATATGTGACTTTTACCAATGTTTCTTTTCAATGGCATGTAACAAATGCGTGATAAATACTCGTTTGGGAAGGTTGTCCAAATACATACCAATGTATTACTCACTGGAAGATTGCTTAGATTAATAATCATTGTCGAACCTGGTGAGATTTTGACGAAAACGAGGAAAGACCCAGTTTGTATGGGATACATTTAAACGAAATCAATGGATTGCATGTACAAATTAAATAATGCGTATCCTTGCAAGCATTTATATTTTTATTTTAATCTCAAACATTAATTTAAAAAAAAAATCAACACAGAACACGTGAACAATTTTCTCAAATGGTATATGCATACCATCCCTGAGATAACCAGACGACATATCTCCGATAACAACTAACACATTTAAAATATTCATTTACCCACTGCAAGATGTGTTTGATACTAGCATTAAAACGCATACATTTCTACATTTACGGTTACATAACTTACACACATGGTAGCTATGAGCATATGTGCGACGGTGCAATATTTGGAATTTTGATCTGACCCCTGGGTCAAAAGTAATGGGGGCGGGGCAGTTTTCCTTATATAAAAATAAGTGAAAATCTCTGACCCGGCTCCATCCCAACTCCCATAACTTTTGACCCAGGGGTCAGATCAAAATTCCAAAAAAGTGCACCCTCGCACATATGCTCATAGCTACCATGTGTGTACGTTTCAAGGTTCTAGTGCTAATAGTGTAGGAGAAGATAGTGGCCAATTGGGGTTGGGGTGGGGCCGGGTCAGAGATTTGCACTCATTTTTTTAGGTTATTTTACATTAACATCTTCATTTCTACACCGATTTACTTCAAATTGATACTGAACATCTCTTATGACAGTACGGTCAATCTCAACTATACATGACCCCATTACCAACCCTGGGGCGCCCCGCCCACAAAGACCACGCCCACCCAAAATTTTGTTTAAGAAATAATTCGTGTACGTTATAGTTTGTTGTCGAAGATTTAAACAATGTATCTTATTTTTCTTTTGTTATATTTTATGTGAAGTTCCGCCCATAAAAATAACTTTCGGCTGTTCTGTCGTCAGATCTCCGCCCTCAATAACAGCCAAACTGGATGGAAAAAACGTGTCATTTCTCCCGTATGCTTAACTAAGAACAACAACAACTTGTGTAAACTTACATGTTTACATTGTACACTGTAATAAACGCAAGAGTGTTACAGCTAAAACGATAACAACAATGTATATGTTGCAACAAATTGGAATAAATTAACGATAATATTACGCTGGTGGAAAATGTATCGGCATGTTTTGTTTAGTTATAGCGCGTGCGTTCAGTGTATAAGATCCGCCCATAATTATTGCAAAATAACCCATAGACGATTTTCTTCTTTGTTTATATCAAATTTGGCACGTGGCGTGTTAGAATTTAACATAACTTCTTCATTTATTCACCAATTGACTTCAAATTGATAGTGAACATCTCTTATGACAACACGGTCTATCTCGACCATCCATGCCCACATTACCCACCCCGGGGCCCCACCAACATAGGCCTTGCCCACCCAAAATTGCCTTTTAATATAACATTTATGCGGCGTGGGGATACGCGTCGGCATCTGCCGCGCCATTTCTAGTTGACAACAAGAACATTTTTAGATCTATGTACAACTCTGCGAGTAGTCATGCTGCGCCATGATAATGCAGTGAAACTCGGTGTCCACGTTTTTATTATTATATGTGTTCATATCAAGTTGTTCGAAAACACCCTTTAACCATCCATCAATTGGGTTATTTTAAGTGTGAACGCACTGTTATCTATTTTCTACGACAGACAATGTGATTGAACGGCGTTGATCCACACTGTTCATTATTTTTTAATATGAATAGATTTATGACACGAACGTATTATTACAGTAGTTCATACCGACTACAAATTGTAGCCTTTTACATCATCGGTACAATCGTTCTTCGAAGCACTTTACGGATTCCCTGGTAGTCAGATATGACCAGTAATTATGTTTTGTCTTTGATTGTGATATATCTCACTCATTTCAACATCCAAGACAAAAAATCTAAGTCATGTCGGTATCGTTACTTGTTTGCTATTGTTATATAATAGCTTACAACTGTCTAAAGTTCCCTTATCCGTTTTCTATTCTTTAATTTACCAACCAGTATCAATTGAGGAGTGACCTAGGTCATCTGAGGCCTAACGAGAAATTGCCCTAATGACATTTAACATCTCTCGGCTGATCAGTGCCAAGTTACGGCACGTGTTTGGCCAGAACATCGTGATATCTGTGATTCACATTTTCATAAAATAACTAATACAACAACTGAGTTGTTTATTTTTATTTCTATTTACACATGTCTCACAACATGAAAAAGGCTCATCAGTACAATTAATGTAATGTCGTTTTGTAACAACATTGTCACTGAACAAAACTTGTAAAGTAAAACCTTAACAACAGATATCTATCTTTATACTCAGGTTGGTAAAATATTTATCAACAATTATAAACGTCTACATTTAATATATTGAAATATTCGTTTTCGTGAATCTGTTTTTGTAACTTGTTTCCAATACGTTGACACCAAGTAAATGCCGTTCCGCCCGGTGACCGTCAGACGGTCCCAAACACCACCAAAACATGAAACGATAAATACATGAAACAACACAAATGCATATACATGTATACTTTAACAATCTTAGGTCTAGAAAATCTTATTTGATTAAGGCATAACATAAACCAAGATTTCAAGCACTCCAAAGTACAACTCTGAATCTTAGCTTTCCAAAGTCTCGTCTAATTCTACACCAGCACTTACTGAGTAACATAGATGACCTTAAAAAGGTATGTATACAATCTGGTGTGTGAGACAAGTTAAACGCATGTTATTAAGTTTAATTGCAAACATTACACAATCAATATAACAACACTTCTATACAAGCACATATGTTTTCTATTCATGTTCATGCATTTTTTGTTGTTGATGTATTTTTGTTTTGTATTGTAACCTCATTGTTGTTGTTAAAGACCACATGTGGAAAATTGCACTTATGTGCTTATTTTGACCTCATTATTGTATTGTATAATTAAACCTACGAACGTTTTCACTCTTGTCAATGTGTTTGCTCAAGTTAATTAGCAGAGCACTACCGCAAAGGTCATCACCGTGATACAATGTTCTCTGAAAATGGAGTGCTAATATTTATCTGATTCGAACAATATTGATGAATACAAAAGCTCACAAAGTGTACCCATGTGGGAACTAAATCAGGATAAATCAACATTATTCTTTGACTAATGTGCTTCCGTTGTAAAAGGTGCGTTTAATTGCTAGTGTGGCGTTAACTGCTATTAATTCTTGGAAATAAAGCCGCATTGAGCTGAAGTCCAAAACACATAGTTACCTGGCTATGATAATAAAAGTATTTTTACTTCCAATACAAACTTTATAACATCGCTACTTCGGGACTAGAAATGCGAGTCTTTACGTCGAGTCGATACAGCAGAACAGACGACATGTTTGTCTACCATGTTGAACATATGATTGTTACAGTATGAGCTTCAAAAATACGAATTTTTTGTTTAAAATGCCATTCTATTCATGTTAACATTCGTAGTTGTTTTTTTTATTCAGTTTGTTTGCACGAGTTTTTCTAATCGGAACAACCTAATTTGACATTATTTGAAAAGTCTCCGAAAGAATTCGTTGTTGCTGTCGTTATTTTTTTTATAACTCTGGATACAATATTTTACTGCAAACCGGAACGATTGGAGCAACTTTGGAAGAGGAATACTCAACACATGTTTGCGTGAAGGTTCCTAATTATTTTGTCAACTGGTTTAAGAGGATTGAGCAGGGTCGTTAATGCACGGTGATGCAAGCACGACATGCGAACAATCATTTTTTTTTAAAGTGAGTTTGTTTCAAAAACGATAATGTGCCTTGACGAACGAGTCGAAGATGTTCAAATTGTAATAGCATTGGTAGTGTTACTTAATGTGATAACAAGAAAGAAGGAGTAGAGTCAAAGTAAATTGCGAAAATGTCGACAAGAAGCAATATGAGACTGGTGCTTAAGCTAAGACATTATTTGAACTGTTGGTATAAATGCATGTGATGCGTTCGATCTCATAACACTGAAAAAGGCTATTTTCAAATTGATGTGATAATTACTCATCAACAAAAACTATTATTTTTTAATCAATTTATCTGTCCGTAGTGGTTATTTCATTAGTTTTTATACCACTTTCTTCACTTTGGAGGCTGTGACAACAACTGTCAGAAAATTCACAAACTAACAAAAGGTTCCTTTGAACAACATACCCCACGTAGACAGCGTGCAAATATGACTGACTTAAAGGTTAACTATGTGTGGTTATGCGAAACTCATAAAATCAATTATTAACGTATCATTCCGTTTTTACAATGCCAATGAAGTGCATTGCATAAATAAAAAAAAAAAAAAAATCCTACAATTAAACGTGAGTAAGATGAACAATGTTAAAGGACCCATTTGCTCGACAACTTAAAACAAGTTTACTATTAAGTGTGTTATGTAAGAAATGCGCCTTAAAAAGGGAGGTTGAGTAAACACAACATTTAATAATTCGCATTATAAGATACAAACTGGACGCGGTCAGTGGAAATTTTGTTAACAATAACAACGTAAAACATTTTTGAACTGATGAATGGTATTATTGATTTACACACATTTGCTTAAATAGCCTACTAGCCTTATGTTACCCTGGTGTAATTTCATTTCGAGATGTTAATATAAGTGTTGCGTTGAAATAAAGTTGCAAAATTACGTATAACACTTTATTGAGATATTTGAAGCTGCGAGTCATAGACGTGCCAGATGTTCGTTTTATCAAGCATTCAATACTAGATCAACGCTACATACAATTTTTAGGTTCTTGCCTTTTCAGTCTTCTTAATCAATTGAGAATTATTCTTGTTGTTTTGTTAAATTATTTAAGGTATAGCACACTTGCAATATATATTCTAGTATAACCTTTTAAGTTGATTACAACGTTTTTGTCACCACATGTACACGGAAATGTGTTACAACTATAACTGCTGTTCAAGCAGTAGACCGTGCATGTTATTTTCATAAATGCCCTTTTAGGAAACAAAAGTGCTATATTTGTGTTATAAGTCTTAACCACGATATTTGTCAGAATAAATTGCGATGTTTAAATCAAGTATAACTTCGAATGTCGATACAATTTTACAAAATTACAAAAATCCACAAATATACGCACTGATTTATAATTACATGTTAATAAATTATTGTTGAAAATCCTTAATTGCTGCTTTGAATGTTCCGCTCCATGATATGCGTGAACTGTTTATCAAGATTAATGATCACATAACGTGGTTGCCTAAAGTGTGATGACGCATTTTTGTGAACATCATTCTAAAAAATCTGTGTTTTGATGTTAATTGCTGCTGTTGGATTCTGAATTTGCACTTACGTATTGATTTCTGGAACATATTTAACCAATTAAACCTCTGGTATTTTGTTTTTGCCATCCAACCCCAACACTATTTCGTTAAATTGTTCATTGTAAACGTCTTTTCAGAGTTCAGCAACCAGGTACACCGGACGAGGTGATGTTTAATTAATTAAATAGCATGCCTTCTCAACTCAATATCAGACAATCATCGTTAACATACTGTTGTACGTATATGTATGGTTTACTACACAACATCCGGAAGTTTGGGGTTTAGTAAAGTCATGATGTAATTACCGGCTAATCGCACAAAAGCTGTCAAGGGAAGCTTGTCGACCAGTCCATTGTTTACATGCCTTAAACAGCAAAAATAGTTGAATATCACACGCATAAGTACCTAATGTCTCCTTGATTGGCTGTTGTTGTTACTGTGTACGTTATAAAAAGAACTGAAACATCGATTTGAATTATCTGATTACCTTAACATAATCCAAAACTTTAATTTAAGAAAACACATATCAAAATTAAGACTTTCGTCACATATGTTAAAAATTGAATCTGGAAGACATATAAATTTATACTTTTGTTAACAAATACTAACACTAAAATTCTAACTAAACTCGCGATATATTGTAAAAATGATTTTTAAATGAGAACTGAGGCATTGAATGCAATGTTGAGTAGTATAATGGTCTTAGTATATTTTGCACACATTGTTAAATACCATTTTGGTCAGTTTTGCATTACTATACATGTGCTTATTGTTTATATATTGTCAATTTTGTATGGGTAACGATGAAATGGACTTGTTCAATTTATATGAATAAACTTTCTGTGTTGTTCTTTTGCCAGTATATGATGTATTATTCATAATTCATAATTCTAATTTTGCAGGAAGTTTCTAATCCGTATCCATGCTGATGTAATTACTCCAATTTTATTTAAATTGATTTGCAATTCACACCACCTTATTAACTCTAATATATTTAATTGTTTGATTTGATTGTATTCGCATATCCCAGCGCTTATTCAATCCTGCACCTGTGTCTCTAAATTCGAAATTCGCATTTAACTTTTCGACAACGTTGCTTTTTTACGGATGAATTTGAGAGTCATAGCTTTCCATTTCTGTGAAGGATACTGTTCAAATTGTCAACAGGTTATTACATGCAATAGGTACATGTACAACTGAAAAATATTAATAAAACGGATAATTGCACTTTCTCGGATTGGAATATCATATAAATTATTGCTGGAAGTATACGGTGGATGAATAGACAAGCAATGGGATAAACTACATTAACAAGAAATCACCATGTTGAGACGGCATATAGTGCGCCGCTACTGTATAAAAATCTCAACATTCAAGATACAAATGAGAATGACGTTCTAATATGGCTTCTTACTGATCGTGTAAATGATAGAGAGCCTAATGTATTATTGACCGTCCGAACATGACACGTAGAGGGAAATAAATAATACCTAAAGACATTTAAATGGACTATTATTTATTAACGAATGTGACTTTAACGTGTTCTTCTTATTTCTTGTGATTAAAACAACACTGTGACCCTGCAGCGAGCTTCTGAGCCTCATATCAACTGCTGAGTGATTCGTCATGAAACTGACGGTGTTGTTTCCTGCCGGAACCTTGCACTTGGTTGAAAATTATAAGACATAATTGCGAATGGATTGCACGACATTTTTATACCGGGCTTTGTATGATTTATGTACTATTATTTATGAATGTCTTCATTTTGCAATCAATATTCAACGTTTGAAACATTTCATCTTTCAAATAGTTAGAGTAAATTTGCATCGCCATTAAAGTGCGGCAATTGTAATGATATCGTGTAGTCTCTCAATGTGTATGCCATGTGTACCTTATTGTTTATAACATTGTACTTAACGTATGAAATATAATTACATCTGTCATTATTGTTTTAATTTATTCAATAACCATGAATACTTACTGTTTAAAATCGGCATTTATCACATGTTTGAAACTTCGAACCTCAGGCATACCCAGTCCATCACGTGTTTGATCAATATTAAAGAGCCATAAATAACATTGAATTTGATATTATGTATTTATTTGACATTTATTAAACCGTGATATATAATTAGTGATTATTGTAAGCAAATTAAGATTTTTTTCAGACTATATACGGAAACAGAGGATAACTGACACGTACTTAGGCTCCAAATGTATTAGTGATATATGACCGCGACGAATTGCCCAGAATAACACGTGGACATGATGGTGTTGCTCTTTGTGAGTGAATTGACCAGTTAAAAAACATGATATGCCTATATCTGTCTCTCAAAGATTGTTTATCAAATAATTTGTGTAACCCTAGAGGATTGTGCAACCGTGTGCTTATGTTCACAAATCAAAATGAACCCGATAATTACTAACTCAATCCTTGAAACCAATCCGATGTCTTTGTTATTATAAAATGGTGTAATAGTTATGTTTGGCGTAATAAACACTCTCTCTCAATGATTGAACTATGCGAATAATTCATCTTTTTTGTTGTTGAATTCCGTCTTCCAATCGAAATGGTATGGCTTAAAGTATAAGCCCTTAAACTGTGTCCACAAACTCGATATTACAATTAAACGTACATGGCTGTTTCTATCTTATAAGTCATGGCTGTTTCTATCTTATAAGTCATGGCTGTTTCTATCTTATAAGTATGATAGTCAGTGTCTTTGACCGACTATACAATTTTCTCGGAATCGAATATTATACAAATTCTTTTGAAATTCATATACAAGTATTGGTAAAAGAGGGTAAAATATATGATCACCACGTAAAAACGGCGTTTACGTGCAGCAACTGTATCTCAAGCTCAAAGTTTAAAGTCATACCTAGGGGTCATTCTAAGGGGTCAAATTTCGGCACGATATCGCTTGTTATCGACTTTGGGACATGAACATTATTGAAAGCCGAATTATATTATTATATGTCGGTGTGGCCTCTTTGCGTATAACACATCTAGCTAAATATAGAAGCGACAATTAAATATGTACATCAGTAAATCCCTTTGAAAGTTTGTATTCATTGAGAAGCACAACACAACAAAATATGACTCAATGTTGAAACGCCTACGTTTTTTCCCGCGTAGGTTCAAAAGTGTATAGTGTTTTGATTTTTAATATTTATTACTTATTTTTTTATGATATGATATGATGAATAAATATATTGATATAAATCAATCGTGGATGAAGTTACTTTCATAGTTGCCTGTCATAATTTTCTTTTTTCGTCGATAAGAGCATGGTGACCTTGTTTTTAAAAAAGGTTTTTGGTGTAGTACATGTTGAAGAAAGCAAGTCTAAAATATTAGAGAATATATGTGTTAAAATACCTCCAGGATATGTATGAAATGAGTGCTGCATGTGCCCATCGAACCTGTACAATGATTGTCTATTTTTAATATTTTGTTTGACATTAAAAGTTATACCATTTTCAAAACCATTGACGGGATGATCATTTACACTTTAGCGTAACGCTTTTATGGCCGCTAAAGGTTATTTGAAA
This sequence comes from Dreissena rostriformis, assembly GCA_007657795.1. Lineage (NCBI taxonomy): Eukaryota > Metazoa > Mollusca > Bivalvia > Myida > Dreissenidae > Dreissena > Dreissena rostriformis. The sequence goes on along the minus strand of VMBQ01000474.1, from coordinate 12,797 downwards.
AGGTCTTCATTAAACTATTTAACGAAAAGAAACACTCACACCTGAGTTTATCTTCGGTTAATGAGACAATATTGCATTAACATTAAAGTATTCGTTTTAATTAAGCGTTGAAGTTCGTGTAATTTATTATTGTAAAACCTTACAATTGCTCTATGGAGTATAAGGCGCCATGCAAAATCATGTCATCCCATTTTACAGGCATACCAAGTTGGATGGTCATGTTTTATGAACGTTTCGAGTAATTTCAGCTTTCGATGACGGAGAGACAGACAGATGGATAAACAGATGAAAGGATTTACAGACGGATCAATGAAAAACGTGTAGGCACCTGTATACAAGGTTACATGATCTTAGCTTTTGTGTTTGTTTAATTATTACAATATAAAGTTCTATTTTAGTAACAGTTACGTCACCTTTCCACTCATGTAAACAAAAAGCTTGTGCAAAACCCTCACTCTGTCTTTATACGAAAAGCGTGATCCTGTTTTGCTGACGAACGGACTGACGGACAGGCATGCATACAGTGCGGACGACAAACCTATGCTCAAAACGAGAAACACCGTTAGGGGACTAATAGGAGTAGATATGTTGTATTATACAAGTATTTTTGTGCTTCACTAACGTTGACAATACACTTGGAGACTTTTCTAACGCATCACGTATTCAAATCAATATAGCTCCCTTATTTGTGAACGGATTTTGTTAACTTTTGGACGTAGAATAATTCAACACATATTTAACACTCACTGTAAATTTAAATGAATTGATCAACATTTAAATAGCAAACTTAAAAAATTAAAAACATCACTGCAAAAGTCAAATTCGCAAAATCGCACAGCGTAAAATAATACAAATGTGAAGAGTAAAACGCATAAACTTACACGTCTTAATGACCGACCGGTTTGCAACATGCTAAGTGAGCTCCTGAATATTCATATGAGCATTATTGTGTTTTAAATTAATGTTATGTTTTCCTTGTGTAAAAACCCACCTAGAATGAAGACATTGAAATTCAATTGGAATTATAACGCGTTTTATTCTAACGCAACACTTTTCAAACTTAAATATATCAGTTATTAGTCAATATTTTTATTTAAAATTGTACATCTGATCATTTGACTATATTATGTGCAAGCTAACGATAAAATCATTCATCCGTGACGATCGGACGCTTTAGCAAATGGGAAAGGTAGCCTGCAAAATGCAAATTGCGCGGTTGCGCTCCTAAATATTCATACGAGCTATATTAGTTTTTTTTATTAATTTTATGTTTTCCTATTGTAAGAACCCACCTAAAATAATGAAATTGAAATAAAATTAGAATTATCTCGTGCTTCACCATTTTCACGGGCAAAACAATGAAACCACACCTACACCACGTGCAAAAGCGTCGGATCGCCACGGATGAATGATTTTATCGTGAACTTGCACGGAATAAAGTCAAATGATCACATGTGCAATTTTATATAAAAATCTTAACCCATTACTGAGATATTCAAGTTTGAAACGTGATGCGTTAGAAAAGACTCCAAGTGTATATAAAAAGTAACACTTCAGCTACACGAACAGGAAATAAACTGTTATTGAATATAATCGTTTAAATATTGCAAAAATCAATTTTCAAAATTGTGACACTAAAGTAGACAAGACATACAAATATGCAAAAAATACACAACATGAATAAAAACGGTCAATTTAAAGAGTAATGGATTGCAACCGGTTTGAAGGGAAAATCATAAATGAAACTCATTGCCCGAATTTTAAATCCAATTGCAATTTGATACAAACTTCCTCGCAGTGGCAATGTGCCTTTACATTGATTTAAACATATGTCTATATTGGAAAAATACGGTTGTTAAAGAACGTCTCTTCCGACGCAACATAATTACATCTCCTCGATGTCTCTGTGGACTTCATGAGACTACGTCACATAACTTCCTCGAATGCATTTAGTACGTACATAGTGGCGGCGAATTTATTAACACAAAATCCATTTATTTTGTCCCCTGCATTTAAACTATTCTATATGGAGACGAAACTCGTGACTACATATTCAAAACTAAAATTGCTGATGCAGTTAATAAATTTATTATTAATAATAAGCAAATTGATAAGTGAAGATGCTACAGTACGACTCACTAACTTCTTTTTTCGATCACTTCCGAACCAAACAAGTATTCCAAAACGTCTTCGTTGTTTTCTTTTCAAACTTCTCCCTCTTTATCTCTTACGCTTTTCAAAGAGTCAATCTATTTCTTGTACTAAACAAATAAAACTCGGTAATTTGAGCTTTTTCTTTTTTGCCATTCTGTTCTTTTTGCCTTATATATCCAATTATATCCGAAAACATGCAACCTTTTATATATCAAGGAAGAAGAAGCATATTAGAAATAGTCTTTCGTTTTAATTATATTTTCAAACATGAATATATTATTCATGTTGTATGATATTCTATGTATAAATAATGTTTATTTGTTTGAAATAAATATGTTTTAACTAAATACCGTTGTTTTACACGTACTCATATTATGTATAATAAAACACAATGTATACAATTTAAACGCCTACACTAATATTATACCAGCATAAAGGTGCATGGCGTATATCTGTATAATATGTATTCGATACAATCAATTAAAATGTAACAAGGGCTGTAACTGAAAGTACCTAATGCCCCTGAAGTATTAGTTCTACTCAAACGTTTGATAGTTCAAAGTTTAAGGAAACACACCCATGCTTTATTTATTGAATACTCTGCACTTGCCCTTAATGTCCTCCCTCATTATATGAAGTTTCATTAAAATCACTTCATGACTTACTTAGTTATTCACCCCACAAGAAATGGACTTTACAAAAACAAAGCCAAGGGCAATACCTCTACAAATACTGATGAATGAATTCCGGTAGTTGTATACTTTACTTCTCTTTAGCTCCTCTCAATGAGTTATTTCAATTTACCAATTTTCATTTGAATACCTTGAATTATATGGGAGTTATGACATGCTTTCACAAAATCCCTCATTACTTGCTTACGTATGCCCCACAAACGAAATAAAATATACGAACAAGCCAATGGCAATAACTCTTAAAAACTGATAAAAGTGTGGTGGTTCTTGTACTCTGCAATTCCTCATGATGTTTTCTATTTATGTGCTAAACTGCATTCAAATACCTTCTATACTTATGCAGTTATGCTTTGCACAAGACAATTCTCTCATTACTTATTCAGTTATGAACCACACAAGAAATGGACTAAACACAAATAAGCAAATGGCAATAGCTTCAAAAATACAGATAACAGACTTGTGGTTCATGTACTCTGCACTTCCTCTCAATGCCCTCTACCAATGTGCCAAGTTTCATGTAAATGCCTTCAAAACAATACTACTGGAGTTATAGTACGCGCAAGAAATTTCACTTAAGGACAACAACTCTGTTAGTCATATCGATATAGTAATGTTCTTATACTATGCACACTCTCTAAATGCCAAATTTCACTAAAGGACAACAACTCTGTTAATCATATCGAGAGAGTAATGGTTCTTAAACTATGCACACTCTTTTAATGCCAAAACAAAAGAAATGGACAAGACAAAAAAGTAAGCCAAGAGCAAAACCTCTAAAAGTACTGATAAATGAATTCCGGTAGTTGTATACTTTACTTCTCTTTAATGTGTTACAAGTATATCATTGTACCAATTGTCTTTTAAATACCTTCAATACTCAAAGACTTATGCTACGCACAAGAAAAATCACTAAAATACAATAACTTAGTGACTCAGAGAGCGTTACTTCTTGTACTCTGCACTTTCTCGTAATGCCCACTTAAATTAGTTACATTTGTAACTCGCGAACTTAATCAGTATCAAATTAATAAATCCAGCAAAAGTATCAATGTCTTTCATATTCATATTCCATTTTTGTTCAAACACATTTATATTTAGACCTTCGTGAATAAGTAATTATTTCGTTAATTTATACTGATTTAGAATAGACGTATATACTGCAGCTAAGAACATTAGCCTTATAATGAGTGCACGAAATCGTGCGTCTGATATTAACTTTGTATTACTTAATTTCTCTTTGTTTATAATCAAAACTGTGATTAACTGATATGATGGTTAAAATACCATTTAAATACGGAAGAACGTCTGAAACAATGGCTTTACTCCTAAACATAAATTTCTATTTTAGACCGTTTATTAATTTATTAACTTGGGATTAAAAAGCCTAGTGCTATTTCCGATAAACATATCAGCAGTCACTGTATTCTTGCGGTTGCAACCGGTGGGAATCAGGCGAAGAAAACTGTTTTGTAGGATGTTTGAATGGTAAATCAAGAGGGTCATTGCAGTGATACTTTCGCTGACATAATAAAACAATTAGCACCCCAAACCAAAATCATATACTTTAAAATCAATATGAAGTAAACCCATGAGAAAAATAGCTTAAGATATCATTATTCTTAATTTTGCTTTATATAATAGTGTTTCTAGAATAATGCTTATATTATAACATTAGAAAGAAAAGCGCTTAAGTGTTCCCATATATAAAATCATAATATTCAGATGGATCACCAAAAATGTGAAAGGGGAATTATCAGATATTGTTGTCTTTATAGAACGTATCTAAAAGTGTACGGAACTAAATGGAGTTTTAATTCCCACAAAGCTGTGAATCATTCTACATATTTGGTCAGTCATCATTGTGCGCCAATTCCATATTGACAAGTGCTTACAAATCCAAAATTGGGTGAATTTCTGTGAAATGGTGTGCATTAAAATGACAACATTCTAACAATATATGACGTTTTGTAATAAATCAATTGTGAATCGGCGTTAAATGTGGTTGTATTGACATTTTATTATTATGCGTTGCAATTAATTACAGCGACACATGGTTAAAATCACGTTCTTCGTTTATTTCTAGAAGAACGTTATTGTTAAACTGTTACATTGGAAACATAAGGTTGGCCTAGATATTGTTTTAATGAGGAGGTTATAAAACGAAAAACAATATTCATTTAAAACAAAAACGGAGTAAAGAAGTTATTTTATTGTATTTAGTTATATGCTGGTAAAAATATGTGTCTGATTGCTGTTTGCTTGCTGATGGGTTTTTTTCCATGAACATTTTGATCATCCCTCGCACAATTCATCGGATCATGTCACAACACAGTTCATCTAAAGATTCTGAATCTGTATCTTTTCAGAGAGTTGTTGATATCTCTAGTTTCAAAAACAGACATATTGACAGGTCGTATAAGTAAAACAAAAAACACTGTTAAGTTATAAGATGCCTTAAAAACTATTAGCAATAAATTTTAAATGTATATTTATCGATTAGTGTGTGGTTATTTGTAAAACAAGGCTATTATTTTGACGATTATTTAGGCATCAACAAACTGATTATATGTTCTTCGGATTTTCCGCAACTTAAAATGGTAAAATGAAATAAACATTTTTATTTATTTTATTATTGCGCCCGCAGTGTTAATTTTGTCCAAAACCGACTTATTTTCACCGAATTGCTATTTTTCTATTGTTTTGGTTTAGCCTACATTTTAAGGGCATCGATTGTTAATTTTTCGTAAAACAATTAAGTATTCACATGGCAGCATTAAGCTATTTGGTCGTGTCCTAATTTTCAAGAAAATGTCATTTTTCTTCTAGCTGCTCGAGATCAGTCGGTTACATATGTTTGCAGATTTATTTCGCTCATCGTCTCCTGCTCCTGACTGCGGGAAATCGCTCGAATGGTGTCGAAGTATGACAACTTGAATCGGGCTCATGATATAGAGCAAAATAAAAACATGAAGCGGACATAAACAACACAACGGTTAATAATTGAAATGGCAGCATTACGCTGTTTGGTCGCGTCTTCAACTCTACGAAAATGTCATTTTTCATCTAGCTGATCGAAATCAATCCATTACGGACATTTTATTTAATGTGATCAAATGTATACGTATTAGTATAATCAAAGATAATTATATATTTGGCACTAATGTACATTACTAAAAAGACACAATTGATGAGGCAATACATTTATAACAATTTTGAGCGTGGAACGCGAGACCTTTATTATCTTTAAACTTTCTTGCCCGAGTGTTTAAAATGGCACTGATTCAAAAATTCGGACAGTCTAGTTGTTTCTAGTCATTCCATGCCGGTCACTCTCCCATCGGAATAAAGCTATTGACAGGTAAAACCGGGGGTTAATTTATTGAAACGGTTTATATGTTATACTATTGCTATACTTTGGAATGTACGAGTCCAAGTTGAGATATACTGACAACTTTGTCCATATCGTTATGTTGTCTTTTTTCGTTTATTGTGAGCAATTACAGCAAGAGTAGTGTTTACAAATACATATTTCCTTCAAATATAAGGAGTACTGATTTCTTTGGAGTTCTTTGTACCATGATGCCGCATGATATAAACTTCATAATTTATAAATTTCGAGGCTGTTGATTAACTGTTAACAAGACTCGTAGAAGCTATATAACTACATGGGATAATATATAAGCAAACTTTGCAAAATCTACAATACAATTATTCATAAACATGAACATTACAATATACTATCACTATTTACATTATCGAAATTAACAATCAGACGCTTATTCAAATCTATAAGGACTAGAATCATTCATACACAGTTTCTCAAACCTTAACAATATATTGCTTATGTTGTGTTTCGTTATATTCGAGGTTAACGTGTATGATTTTTTCTGATTCAATCATGAACGTGTTATGCTTGATAAGTACGTATATTCGATGGCAGATAACGTGTGAATTTATGCATGAAACGCTAGTCTGTCTAAACCGAAGTGCTTCGTTTATATACTAGCATTTGCTTAAATACAGTATCGCTTGATTATTTTCATATTTTTTATATGGTTAGATTTATATTATTTTGTAAATGTGATCTCAAGTCTTGTTGATATTCATCAACACGTCTCTGTTTAAAATACAAATAAAGCTGTTTACATTTGTAATATTAAGTTTTCCCAAACGTCCCCAAATCCGTGGTTTTCTGTAATTTGTTTCACAACGTAAAAACAAATTTGTTTGCCATAGGAGACATCTTAAATTGCAATTTCGAGAATAATTAATTCGCATAATAATGTTATTAGACTAAATATCAGTGTTGTTAACAATTTAATAAATAGAGTATTTCTATATAGGGCTTGTGTATTAGGTTTAAAGTTGCGAATGTAATCGAATGTCACCCCGAAATCATTATAATTGTTTACGTGTTTCAGCGCCTCGTTTTCGTAAAACTATTTTTAGTATGTTTTATTTTGCTTCTTTTTCTAAATAGGACTTCTTCGATTATGGCAACGTTAACTTCAATGCCTCAGTTTTATCGTATGTAATCTTTAAATGATGCCTTTTGACTTTGACGGGTTTCGTCTAGGATAACCATTCCATAAGCACACTGTAATAAAATCAAACAAATACCATTTATATAAAGTCGCTTTCTACATTTTGTTGCAAGAATAGCTCCAAGTCTTCCACGAATAGAAAAAAACATGATCGGCGATAGGACTTCACCCTGAAGCAAACCAACGGCCAAAAAATCGCAATATTTTACACATGAACAAAGCGCAATATTTTACACTTGAACAAATCGCACTATTTTACACATGAACTGGCGGATTAACCGGTAAACAATATTTGTTCTATTCTTAGGATCTTGCCATTACGTCATAATGTGTGAAGCTTAAACCAGTAGGCGTTTCGATGTATGGTATCAAAACAAGATTTGAGGTCAATAAATTAACAATATAACTGTGTATTATCATTAAACACATTTTGTGTAAGTGAGTGTAGTATAATCACTAAAGTTGACATTCATTGTCTTAAACCAAACTGCGTACCTGACAGTTTTGTATTGTTCTGACCAAAATGCTTTTCGCTGGTTTAATGCACTTTTAAACAACTTACTTAAATTGCTCATTAATGTTTTGCCCCTGTAATTTTTGACGTTTTCGCCCGTTGTATGTATCGTTATAATAATTCCCTTTGTCCAGGCTGCTGGGAAGATTCCTGTTTCTTATATGGTGTTAAAATGTGTGTAATAAAACCCGATAAAATATCACTTGCCTAATAAAATATTCGTTTTGTAAAGTGTCTATACACTTTGATTTTCTACGCTTAAGTAGTAAACCTCATCCGGTGACTTGGGCGTTTCCGATTCAGGGTATACTAGGTTTGTGTCGTTGAAATTATGATCGTCGTGAAAAGAATCCACTCCGAAATTAATGTTTCTTTGGACATTAGAACATTTGTCTTGAAAGTGTGCTTTAAAGTTTTCCATGTGAATATCAGCATTTACATGAGCACTATTGTTCTTAAAGTACCTCCAGAAGTCGCATGGTTGTTTGTGTTATGCATTCTTGTAAGTGTATGCCCTTTGTTTAAATCTTGTAACATGTAAATAAGGCTCGATTGGTCATTGTCGGCTCGGGTACTACTTACATGTTCCCCGGGTACAATTAAGTATACTTACTTGTACCCCGGGTACGGTAAACATACTAAAACTTACCCGGGAATTTTAACGCTTAATCGGTCGCTGTCGGCTATTAAAAAAAATGTTCATATTGATGTCAATTTTCTGTTCAATGGCGACTATATTATCAAAACTTATACTAATAAGCATGTGGATGCAGTTCTTTTTTTAAATAGAAGTTGTTTTTGTATCGGTAACGCATTTTACCGCATCTGATTTTGGGCGGGAATACAACTATGGTACAGTCTAATATCGGACGGGAACATTTTAGTATATTTACCGTACCCGGGGTACAAGTAAGTAAACTTAATTTTTTTCTTTCGTAGGTTCAATCTATCTGATTTTGCATCGGGTTCATTTAACTTTCGAAGAGCTTCTTCATATAGCGACTTGGCCTCTCTACAATCCTGGTCAAACCATTTGGTAGTCTGTAAAATCACTAAAATCAAATCATTGCTTTTTCTTAACGTACTTAGTTAAGAGGGGATGTCATGCACCAGTAATACGTTTTATATTTTGTATTTGATGCAGTAGAACGTATCGCCGTACATATCTTCAATGTTGTCATATTTCAGTCTTCAGAGGTAACAATCTTCCTTACAGCTAGTTTGTTTGAAACATTTATGTAGATGCATCGGTAACTTAATAGTTTTATATCGTTTATAGATCGACCATATTTCTTTGTACACTATAACGTTAAAACCTATCCACTGATCGTTTAAATAGATTTCCGATATGGACACCAGGACACGAAAATGTGTAATATTCGATTCGCGCATCACGTTTTCTGTTTGCATAGGTACATTTGATTAAAATCGTATTACATGAGTTTGTTTTGTAATAGTTCTGGGACAAGTGTCTTGTTCGGTTAGCCCTTACCGGTTTAAACGCACAATGATTCTAATTGAACGTTGCAAGGCTGTGTTCCAAGTTTTGATCAGTTTGATATGTTTATAGAAGTGTTCTGACATAAAAGTAGTTGATAAGAACAAACATTCCTCTCCTGGTGTAGTTTCTGCAGTTTCATAGATTACTGTTGTAAATAATGTTACAATCGTATTAAAGCTATTTCTATCATGACCAGAATATCATGGATTCTCGCATTAAAAGCAGGTAGATCATTAATAATACCATTTCTTAAAGTACACTTTTACCCGCCATTACATTTAACATATTCATGTTGGTTTAAAATAGCATTTTCAAAATAATTGTCAATAACTAGTTCGAAGGTCAGTGGTGCGTGATATTTTAAATTATTTAAATCACAGCATATAATCCATCTGGCTCGACTTGTTGGTGGCATTGCACGTAAACTTCCCAAAACCAAAGTCACTGCTTATACGACCGTTTTTGCAATTCTAAGGGAGGTAGATTTACATAGATAAATCAATTTATTTCCGCTAGAGTTATGTCGCTTATTTCTTGAGAACATACATGTAGGTAAAGGGTTGTCTACGTCTAGGTTGGTAAAATCTTCACGTTCGATAATATCTGATTTTACAGACGTGCAAGAATTAAAATCCCCAGCCACGATGATGGCGCCCTGACCCTAAAAATATTGAACATCATTCTCTTAGCAAAAAAAAACAAATCTGCATCAAAACATTCGATGCTTCTTCTCACATAAAAACAGCTGCAAGGAAAGTGCTTTTCAAATTTTAAACAGGCGATTGATTAATGCTTGTTTTGAAATTTGATATTATTTTTTAGTACAGTTGCGTTTGTTAATAACATTACCTCCACCTTTCCTATTTGGATATGTGATTTTCCCTCGTAAGAACAAATCAACTTTAAAATGATCTTTTCTTGCTTCATGTTATCTTGTTTATGATTCGATAAGTTGAGAAGTATAGAAAACCAACAGTAAAATGCTTAGATTGCTAATTGTTTTGTACATAGCGTTTATCCCAACCGACGAACATTAAAACTGTGACCAGCTGCATGGCGATGGTGAAGCAATACAATGTCTCTTTTTTTATTAAATGTAATTATCGGGAATTGTTGATATACTGTACATCCTAAACATTTTATAATTGCGGTCTTTCAAATTTTAACACTGAAGACAAAGTGATTTAACGTCTTGTCCTGTGAATTATTTGACTCAGATTTTCCAGGCTAGACGGACGTAAAGTAAACCATACTGTTTACATCTCCTTAGTTAAGCAAAACATGAGCACCCAGCAGATTATCAGAACAATTACGATATTTCATAGAAATTATCACATGGAATGCGTGCCATACTGTGTTACAAAATGCCAAATATGTTACCTTTCGAAAACCAATTTTTACAATCAACTATCAAACAACATTGTGGTATTTATTCTCTTTATTTTCTTCTTCTATTTACAAAACATGACAATCATGTTCTTCATTTAGAAGTTCCTGAAAGAAAGAAAAGATTGTGTTAGCAAGGTAACTAACTCTATGAGAACTAAATAAATGCATATAAAGGCATTCACTAACCCATTCTTCGTACAATTCAAGACTAAAAGACTTTAAGCTCTTGCACTAGCTCAAATATTTCTTTCACCGAATTAACCACATTACATTTTGGTTATTTACTGGGTGTTAGGGAAAAAAACATGTGACCAAATTAGAATTTCTTTAACCAAATTTGTGTAACGTTAATTATGTAGTAATTGACCTATTTGTCAAAATGGCCAAGTAAGCCATGAATTTTAAGAGTTCTGTTAATGTGTTATTGAAGTATAAATCCACTTATAAATAATACCACCACCAGGTAAACTGGTCTCCTGCATTTGCAAATGCTTTATTAATTTTGACATGTCTATTTTGTAATCTAAGGTATAAGCAAGGATATGCGACAATGCCCTGGAATTCAAATCTTTTGCAAATATAACAAATACCAATATTTTAAATTAACTCTAATTTCAACAAAACTGCAGTTAAATTATATTTAGGAATATGTACACAATTTGAATAGCTGTTCTAATACAAAAGAACAAAAGTACGATTACAATTCTCAAATGCAATTAAAGATCTTATGTGAACAAATGTTTCACATTGCAGTAACAACATATTTGAAATACACAGAATTTTTCAACGGACAATGATACCAGAATTTGTGCGTTGATAGAAGTGAAAACAAGAGCTGTGTTTGTGAAACACAATGCCCCCTACTGCTCTTTGAAGCCGCATTGCAGCTATTTTANAAAAGTAACAAGGACATGCATGTATTTGTAGACACAAAATGAATTTTATGAAAATTATGGTAAAGCAAAGAATAAAGTAAAGGAATAGTTTTTGTACGACACTTACTTAGCAATGAGGCCGTCACGTTTTGCCAGACGTGCAAGACAGTCGTCGGACTCACCCTGAAGAATATTCATCAATCTCAGCAATAATATCAAGCAATCTCTAGCATTGTAAGTCTTTAACTTTGTGTCACCAAGGGTTGTTTGAAAAACAGTATACCTCCAGTACTAGTCTATACTGCCACTATATTGCAAGTCAGTAATGCTGACTAAGCGAAAAACAATACTGTATAAAGAAAAACAAGAATCCATGCGAAATATTCAATAACTGATTTCATTAAACATTGAACAGTCAGTCTTCCCAATAACTGTGTATGGAGTTGGTCCAATATTTATCAACAAATTCGACCTAAGTGGATTGATGATTTTTTAAAGTCTAAATTCTATTCAAGTGATTTAAACAAATATCAATCCAGACATCAATGTACATGTATTACCATTCTTCGGATAGCTCCACTGATAGCATAGGTCTTGTAACTTCCAGTCATTCTGCCGGTAGTCTCGTCCACCTAGAAATGACGATATTTACAGATAACATTGACACAATTAACATAACCTTGAAACGATAACTGACTAGACTTAGGTATTTGAGAGTGTATGTAAATACACAGAACTAGGGGTGCACTAATGCACCAGTATATTTGTATACCCCGTTAATATTTAAACGGTTTTGCAAGCACAAAATATATCCAGCGCTTTCCACAGGCCATTTTACAGATCCTCGCTAGGGTGCTTGAATTTTAAAATCAGAGTAACTGGGGCGTTTGAAAATTTCCAATCATTGTTTTTTTTCAGTAACTCCTACTAGCCATTCTGACGCAGCGATTTTTTTTGTTGTCCAATTGGGAAAAGAACCTGTACCAGCTCTATTGGGAAAAATTGAGTTGTGAAAACCTGAAAATTGGGAAAAATCGAGTCGTGAAAACCTTAAATTGGGAAATTGGTGAATTTGATTTTTTGCCCCCAAATACTTTAAAATTGATAACTAAGTGTTTTCAAGCTGTC
>VMBQ01000473.1:0-290353 GCA_007657795.1 Dreissena rostriformis | reverse complement strand
AATAATAATAATAATAATAATAATAATAATAATAATAATAATAATAATAATAATAATAATAATAATAATAATAATAATAATAATAATAATAATAATAATAATAATTATTATAACAATTATAACAATACTACTACTACCACTACTACTTATAATAATAATAATATAAATGTTTCTCAATGTGATCTGATACACTGGAATTGTTTTGCTTCTATTTTGTTTATTTAATCATGAAATAAAGCAACATAGAAACTCTTGTTTTTTTACCCAAACTATTCTTCTTCTTGTATGATGTAATTCCGGTGAGCAACACATACGCGTGAACAGTCACAGCGCTAATTCTGATCTTTGTACAATATATTACACCAAAATTGTGATACAGTAGCATACAAGCGAACCTAATTTCTTAACGATATTATAACGCACCCTAGGCGCGTAGTATTATGCAATTCAGTAGTTCTAATGCAAAGGGTATTCATTATATTTAATACCCCAGATATCTAATTACATTTGCTGGTTTACCACTACAATATTTAAAAAAATGCTAAGAATGGTATGTAATTACATACCCTTAGATATCACATTTCCCGTACAATATATTAGTACTGAATGGACGATAATATATATATTGGATTGCACACTTTTCGATGACATTTATACAACCTCATTACATCTAATATCCATAACCGGATGGTATTATCTCGAATACTAGGAATATGAGACACGAGACGCCGCCGTGGCCGAATTTGATGATCGCTTCATCAACGTACAAAACCACGATTTTTTGTCATATTTGATTGATTTTGTGCATCAGTAAGTTTGTTCATAAATGAACTGGTATCTGAAAGGAAATTAGTCTCATTCAACGTAAGATCGTTGAAAAGCCTTACATATATAAATATGTTATACACGCTTATGATAACAGTCGACAATTCATAACGAATATTAAATATGAAAATCAACTCATATCATGTCGGTAATATAGTTTGCAAATGAATAAAAATGTATAGTAATAATGAAACTAACAAAACAGATTCAGGAGACACATGTTTGATAATTTCATCTTGTCATTTATTTAAGCAGAATGACAAACTGTCTAAACGATTGAAGATAATACAGGACAACTATTTATATATAAAATATATAACATCTCTATACGCAGGATGTACTTAGTGATAAAACTGGAGATTATTTCACCCCGACAAACTGATGTTTCCATAGCATGCTAAATTTAAGATAATTTGAGGACGATTCATATGAGTTCAACCTTCTTGTTTTCATTGGCGAACTTTAAAATAAACTAGTTAAAATGTTCTTTCTCAACATTATAATAACAATTACAAGAATTGATGCGTGTTATGTTATTGGACGTTCAATAAAGTTTTCAATACTCTGAACATTTGAAGCCGCGCGCCTGTTTCATTGCAGCATCTCACAAAGTAGCATACATCCAATAATTTACCCTCGTTCTGTGAAAAGGGGATTTAATGCATGTTCAAGTGATGTCCCACATTAGCCTATTAACAGAGACGACACTTTCTTCCTAAACTGGATTTTTGACAAGAAGAGTCTTCCTTTAAACGAAAAATACAATAAAAGCAAAAAGTGGCGTCCCTGATTAGCCTGTGAGGTCTGCGCAGGCTAATCTGGGACGACAATTTACGCACATACATTAAAACCCATTTTCATAGAGCGAGACTCATATATATTTTGCGATTTTCTAAAATTTAAGCCGCGCACCTGTTTGATTGCAGCATCTCACACAGTAGAATACTTCCAATAATTGTCTGACGAGCCCCCATCGTTCACCGAGTTATCCCAACAATGTCAGTAATAAGTCGTGAGGTAATCGAATCTTTACGATGAATGAATCAAATGCGCCGCAAATCGACCGTATCCGTAGCGTAATGAGTCTCGAGAATATTGGATCAGCCTAAGTGTAATTGAACAATCAGAGAATCACCAAAGTGAACTTTGCAGTGAGTTCAAAGATGGTAAACATGCTTGAATGGTGGTTTCAAGGAATGTTCTAACGGAGTTTATTGGTGTAGAAATGAATTACGTATAATATATAATATCATAAATCATAGTTGAGCAATTTGGAGAATATAAAATTGAATTAGATACATAACGAGTAACTATTATCAGATTTACTATATACAGTCATATTTGAAACTTAATTTCGAACATGATAAAATTAAGAATGTCATTAATCATAGCTAAATGAAGTTATATAATACATTATCCAAAGGAATAAAGCTGCATTATTTTATAGTCAGAGAAAAAATGAACACATATACAATGTTTACAAAAAATCATGACAAACGNTAGTATGTTCATCCGTCCGATTTGCACCCATCTTTAAACAAAAGATATGTTGCGGGGGATATCAATTCTACGAATTTGCTTGTTATAATTATAATGCAGAAACGTGTTAAATGGCATTTCGCGTAAGCGTTCCCCTTAATCATTACCTTTAAAACAGTACCTGCATTTGAATTTATGTGTGCTAATCTACTCCGCCTAGGTACCTTCTCAACTTAAAATTTCTTTTCCATATAACTGATGCTGCATCTGGAGTAAAATTGGGTATTTGTGTCGCAAAAAAGGAAAAGTTTTAAAAACGTATTAGAACAACCAACAGGCATCAGTAAACAAGTCTGAATCAGTTGTAAGCAAGTAACATTACAAGATGCGTTTACACGTAATTAAAGTGGCTTTCGTTTAATGGTGGCACATAAAACGCGTGGTATATGTTCTTAATGAGTAGATACACATACAATGTCTTAATGAAGTACCAGGCTTTACGCCTGTGGTATAATTTGTGCGCTTGACGGATGCAGCGCAATCATTTTTCTAGGCGGGCAAGCTTTTGGGTAGGATATTGACCTTAGAGCGGTGTATGTCAACAGCAATAGATCGGTTGGTCAGTCGCGCGGGATTTTGCAATCACCCAATCAATTAGAGAAACTCATTATTTCAAATTTCTGGATAGCTTTCTACAAATTATTTACCAAATACATAACATCTGTTACTTTGTATACAACTTTTGTCTGTACATTGAAGATGAATACCCTTATATAATTGAATACATCAATCAGATTGTAAAATGACAATTCTTCTTCCACGAGTGTCTATATGTTAAAACCGATAAATGTGTATTAAAAAGCTTCTATATATCATGTTTGCAAATTTTAAATTGAAAAGTAAGTGTTAAAAATCAGTATATTTCTTTTCAAGAACCCATCCTCATTTACGATTATTTAATACTTACATTGCTTATTTTATCACCGTATGCACTTACATTCAGAAAATGGTATTACTAAAGTGTTTTTTTTGTAAATAACAATTATAAACACTTTAAGGTCTTTTTGTAAAATCAGCATGAATACATTTTAAATCTGTTGGCTTTATATGGCATTCAATAATCCCTGATATAAAATAATAATACTAAAATGAGACATTATACATCTCATATTAAGGAAAACTTTCGCATGGCTGAAACAGGCGTATTATTCACATGTGAATTATAATTATTAATCGGGTCAAAGTGTTCGCCAATATGTATGTGAATCGATCGGTTTTTACGATAATTCACAAATTAACTGTCATAAATGGTAATTTTATGTTTTTGGTTATGGAAATTCTTTCATCTATAAGACAACATGAAAAGTGTGTTTCGCTACAAAGTTATATTTAATACAGTGGAATAAATGATATTGCGGCTTTAAAGAAACAAACATACATTTGGTTAAAAAGGTGGATCTGTGCAAAATATTTGCACTTACTTTAAAACTTGTAATTTCCATTGGAATCAAACATAAATTTTTACTTTTAAAAGAGATACGTACAAACAATGTGTTCAATATAAAACGTATCGTTTGTTTGACGGCCGACCGATCGCTCAATGCTGACATAGTGCCTGTCAGTGAAGCTACATGTATGCTTTTGAAACGATACCACTGAGTTCACGCATTGGTGTCAAACAATCGCTCTTAACTGCAGGGCTGGAAGTTGGCAGCGTAAATGTCACTTCATCAAATATATATATATATAAAGAACACATCAACAAAATACGTCAACCTTGGACATCCCCATGTCCAATATACCATAATAATCAATATCTGTATTAATGAAATGTTTCATTCAACTGCGGTGTTACAATAAAAAAAACACTAAATACCAACCCATTATATTCAAGAGTATCCTTTCATTAAATAAACACATATCATGATATTATTATTTAAATAATGCTTACGTGTCATCTCCAGTTTTGTGACACAAAAACGCAAAAATAACGGTGTACGTACTTTTTCTTTAGCTTCGTCATAAAACTTTTTATGATACAGAATGGGATGACACAAACTGCTGAATTACTGATGAGTAAAAGTAAAACGGCATGCGTAAATTGTAATCTGTATATGTTTGATAACAAATATTTATACACTGTATTAAACATTTATATATAAACCTTCGTGTTTGAACAATGTACATGTATTTTGTAAATTAGATTTGATTTCTACCCTCTGTTAAAGAACATTTTTTATTTTGCGTAATGCTCGACACATTCAATTCAGTGTTGATTGCTTTCAAACAGGAAATGATTCTTTTTAGGTGCTGAACGTTTTAAACAGAGCGTTAGTTAAACGTTTGCTTATTGTGTTTAACTGCACTAATTAAAGCAAAGAGTTTACAAATATAATTTTAACACTTCGTCCATGAAAGCGCTTGCAATAAATGCAACTGAAAGCTGCCAAAGATCGCATAAATAAAACATACAGCTGTCAAAGCACGATCACACTGCGCAATACCATTTAAATCCACTTTAAGTTAATGCCTTAAAATGTCTTGATATTATTCGCATTAAATATGTTTTGTCAATTGTACACAATCACTTGTTCAGCTTCAGTTTCAAAATGAAGAATTTTTGCTTGCTTAATAATTTCAATGAACCAATTTCAGTGAAATGCTATGTTTTGAAGTGAACGCACGGTATGAAAGAACACAAGACACAATATAGTTTTTTTTTAACATGTGTTTAAGGTTAATAAGTCATATGTAAGACGAAGTGTCTATCTGTATAGACGTTTATGCAAATTAATTTATTATATCACCCATTGAAACAGTCAATTATTCATTCATAGCGACGTTAAGTTGATATAACACATAAACCAAATATGTCTTCATATTTCTTCCAATTGAAGAATAACAACGCAACAAAAAGCCATTGCAATCGATCAATTTACTCAGACAAATAATATATTGAATTGCTATTAGGAGTGCCAACAATACGAACTACCAATTTAGTGTAAAATACAAAGAAAGTGTTTATAAGAACATTTAAATGTTCTACAAATATTACTGAAAGCCGAATTCATAAAGGATTGCAATGATATGAAAAGTATATGATATGGAATGGTGTAATAGACCTTATTCTATTGAATAGTAGAAATTGCTTCTTTCTTCCTGCCCAGCCATGTAATGTTAACTAATGCGTTCTGGTGACTAGTTCATGATTCATCAATGACAGCGATAATTTAATAAAATACCACAAAACAGCTGCTTTTGCTGTCTAATGGAGGCACATGTCGCAGCTGATACATTAACAATGTCGAAATATACGTATACTTGTAAACTATGTCCGACCTGGAAGTCGTCGGAAGAATGCAATTTTAACGTAAGTTAAACAGTTTGATTAACTTAACCCATTTATGCCTAGCGTCTAGAAAAAAAGCCTTGGCAAACAGCGTAGACCCAGATGAGACGCCGTATGATGCGGCGTCTCATCAGGGTCTGCGCTGTTTGCTTAAAGGAATTTCTGTAAGAAATATTCTAAATATAGAAATAAAGATATTAGACATCCCTAATGTTGGAAATAAATTAATCCAAAAAAGAAGGATGGGAGAGTCCACAAGGCATAAATGGGTTAAAACTAGTTCTTTGACGTGCATTTCCTTGAAATCAATTGGGTGGTTTTCAGTAAGCTATCCAAATCATCCGCAATCATTTAGTCGTGGCGCTAAATAAACGTCCAAAGATGTTTATAATGTTGCATCTTCGTGTAACATCTCGGTATATCACGATCTGTTATACGTGTTCATACAAACACACATATATTCATAGAACGTAACGATACACACGTATATTCTTGTGGCAACATACATAACTCAATATCATGTTTGTTTGTTTATATATTTTACCAAAATGTCCATTTTCAAACGAATATGCGCATGTAAACGATTCATCCAATGTGGAAATAATTGAAAACGGCTTTGTTATGTCTTAGCAATAAAATAATCAATACCGATAAAAAGTTGATAATTACATCTAATAAAAAAAACAAGTTTGACAACCAAACATAGAAAAAAGAGTTGTATAACGTTAAATACTTACTTTAAATCAAAATATCAGGTACAAGTTATTAAGCTCCAATTTAATATCGTTCATATGACGATATTCTTTATTATCTATATTTGTCCTCTAATTTGAAGTGTTTCAAAGCAAAAACAAGTTAATGTTGACACACGTTTTGCATACAACAATAACATATAATACATAAATTTGTTGCACCATCACGCTGTCACTGAATCGACTCTCACAACAGAATCTATTCACCAGTGTGACTCAAACTGTTCGTTGCATTGCAGGGTGTGCAACCATTATTGCAAACCTTCATATCCTATGACTAAAGTTATGTGTGTGTGTGGTCAACTGAAGCTGTTTAGAATATTCACAGTACAGTATGGCACAGAATAATTAAACAAAGAAAGCTTTCTCACTCGAAAGGTTTAAGAATTACACTGCATAACAATTAAGGGAAATGTTTTCAAGTTACATAGATTAGCCGGTTTATTATTTTGTGATCATTAACGGTAGTCGTTTAAAGACAACTAATGACAATGAATTACTTTAGTGAAAAACCCAGAATCATTAGAGATTCTGGATAGGTGGTGATATTGTTAAATAAAATAAAAAAAAGGCCCCTTTCCAGGATCTTTTAAAAAAAGAGTACACTACTGCATATATTTTTAAGGATAAAACATGCACTATGACCATCAAATCAGAAGCATGAACAAACAAGTTTGTGAAGCTAGATTAACGCACGAGTCAAATATATAATAAGTATTCATTACAAAACTAACTTTGCATCATACATGTTATATGCTTCATTGTGTCTGATTATACCACAACCTTAGCTAAATCTCAACGGAATTCAATTGATTCATCTCAATGAAGTATCGATATGTTTGTTACTGAAGTTAACCCTATGTATTACACTGTTGACGAAATCCGTAAAAACATAATCGAGATGCATAGCATTTTGGAAAACACATGTGTTGCGTTAAAGTGTTAATCTATCAAAAGCCTTTGGATTAACAGCATTAAACAATTATGTTTTCAAAAACACGCAAAAACATGTTTGGACGTTATACATGTTTGAACGAAAACACAATTGACATTTATTATTTCTCCGATTGCTTTTTACGTTCTGGCAATACGTTTTTGAGTATAAGGATTATGTTTTGTATTAATTATTATGATAAGATAAATTGTTTAACATAATGTGACTAATGTAAATGCAATTTGTGTTTTAATGACAATATTCGTATTTAGCAACAGACGTATACGCCTACAAGACCTTAAAGCGCATCGTACGATTATACATTCTCAGCAAATGTACATCAGGGCACAAATTGAATGAATGTTACGCGCAATGACGTATCGACACTTATGCACAAATGCATAATAATTATACATTTCAATGACGAACATGATGAAGTACAATGCATTAACAAAAATGTAATCACGTTGATACATTCGGGAATAGTTTCACAATTTCCTTGATGCATTAAATGACATGCTCTTTTATTTGTAAATTTATTTTCACTATTTTTGAATTCATTCNGCATCTTCGTGTAACATCTCGGTATATCACGATCTGTTTGTGAATCTAGATTAACGCACGTGTCAAATATATAATTAGTATACATTAAAAAACTAACTTTGCATCATTCATGTTATATGCTTCATTGTGTCTGATTATACAACAACCTTAGCTAAATCTCAACGGAATTCAATTGATTCATCTCAATGAAGTAGCGATATGTTTGTTACTGAAGTTAACCCTATGTATTACACTGTTGGCGAAATCCGTTAAAATATAATCAAGATGCATAGCATTTTGAAAAAAAAAAATGTTGCGTTAAAGTGTTAATCTATCAAAAGCCTTTGGATTAACAGCATTAAACAATTATGTTTTCAAAAACACGCAAAAACATGTTTGGACGTTATACATGTTTGACCGAAAACACAATTGACATTTATTATTTCTCCGATTGCTTTTTACGTTCTGGCAATACGTTTTTGAGTATAAGGATTATGTTTTGTATTAATTATTATGATAAGATAAATTGTTTAACATAATGTGACTTATGTAAATGCAATTTGTGTTGTAATGACAACATTCGTATTTAGCAACAAACGTATACGCCTACAAGACCTTTAAGCGCATCGTACGATTATACATTCTCAGCAAATGTACATCAGGGCACAAATTGAATGAATGTTACGCGCAATGACCTATCGACACTTATGCACAAATGCAAAATAATTATACATTTCAATGACGAACATGATAAAGTACAATGCATTAACAACAATGTAATCACGTTGATACATTCGGGAATAGTTTCACAATATCCTTGATGCATTAAATGACATGCTCTTTTATTTGTAAATTTATTTTCACTATTTTTGAATTCATGCTTTCGAGTAGTCATTATGTTTCTGCGCAATGGATCCAGAGAAAATAATGTGACATAGCGCTTTGATATGGGAAATAATTATTAAGTATTAAGTTATTAATTACAAAACCAACCCTTGCGCACTCGACCATTAAGATAACACGAAATTGGCGCCGGGCCAATTTTTTATATCAGAAACGAATCGGATCGCGCGACGTCAACTAAACAAAATGGCGTCCACATTCAGTCTTTTTCAACGGTGAATAATAAAATTAAGCCACAAATAAACGAACTCATAAAACAAAAAAGATAATTAAACGTAACACACAATTGAAATAATGAAAACATATCGATTGCAACTGAAAGTATAACTGTACTGTTGATTAGACTGATGACTGAGCTTTAAGTTTAACAGGAGTCGTTCAACATCAAAATTTAGATCTAGTAAACGACACTCTTACCTCAATTACAACTTTAATCCAATGCTTATAATAAAAAATTACAACGATATGCACTTCCATTTTCTGTTTTGCTCCATCCCTTAATCTAAATTAATTTCAAACTACACTTTTTGAAACGTTTTACGAAATCGAATGACTGCTCGGAGTGATTTATTTTAATCCTTTTGAAGTTTCCAGATATACATTACAAACACACAATCCGAAATACGTTTTGGATGCGTTCAAATTGTGTTTCGTCACATAAATTACGTCACACGAGATAGCTACGCCATAAATGTCGTAATCAGTTGAAAGAAAATAAAAGTACGGAAAGTTGGTTTGGTAATAAATTTTGGCAAAGGAAACAAATATAATGATATGTAATATAAACGATAACACACGGCTGAGCTGTGCCGGCCGTCTATAATCGGCCCTAGCCGCATAATTGCCAAAGGCCCTCGGGCCGTTATAACGGCATGCGAGCCGATAATAGACGTCCGGCCCAGCTCAGCCGTGTGTTATTGTCTAAATATGCATATATATTACTTGTTTTGTATCCTTTAGCTATAGAAGTTAAACATAAATAATCCACACGTATTTTTGTAAGATATTTATTGTTTGGACTCATTTAACTATAGTTGTCATAACACCGCTCTTTTATATTTTTAAATATTCATTCTGAAACAATAAAATTGTAGTGATTTGATTTTCGGTGGGAGGTCTTTAAGTCAAGGCGAATGTAAGTAACACAAATACTTATATATAAATTGTATTGTGTGAATATAACAGCACGTTGCTCTCAAAACTAAATAAGAAAAATATATTTTTACAAAAACTACATTAAACACTCTAACATCAATTGATTTTGCCTAAATATTCGTCCAACGTGTTCAATTAATAACGCATTCTCAAGTGTAGTGTCGTCAATAAAAGTCAATGTAATGTTAACATGTTTCGTGTACTCTCTCTTTAGAGTATAGACTCATAATTCTTCCCTCATTCAACCGTATCCGCCACTAAATCAGACATGTGGAGTTCGTTCCACTCCGTCATTCGTATATGTAGCCACATATCTCCTTAAGTCTTTAAGTTTCTATTTGTAGATGCGCTCCACTCTCACCAAGTTGTTCTTACACTCATTCAACCCAACAACTACGCCTGTTCCCATGTCCGGCGCAATGATGAGCAACGTGCTGCCGTCTCCCGCCGCGCCCCTCAGCCCCCTCTTCGGCGGTCATTCAAAACGTGATGTGGATATGCAGGATAAGGTAAACACCACACTTGTCTCAGACTACATTCGCCAATTTGTGCTTTAGAGGTCGCCGTGGCGCAGTGGATATGGCGCCCGCCTAGCGACCGGGAGGTCATAAGTACGATCCCCACTGTGGGAGCGTTCTTCAGACCCCCCACCCCCCAAACAAAAAGACACCAAGTACTGGTTCTAGCCAGGAAACGGACTCGAGAGTGTTTCAATAAGCATTATGCCTCCGATGCAATCGAGCTAAAATAAATAGGTTTAAACTAATAATTTTTTACACTCAAACACACAACATTGTGAGCACTAGCAGAAGCTTCAATAATATTTTAGGAAGAAACCATTTTTCTTTAAGACAAATGACTTACTGCCAAATTGTCCGACACCGCGCACAAACATTAGCGATTCTTATTGGCATAAGTTCCCCGCTTTATAATTATCTAAATAAATCTTCGCCAAAAGTATTCTTAATCAGCTACGCCAAAACATTAAAACAACTGGGTGTTACAACAGGTTTACTGTAACACCATAGACTATGAAACTCGCTTTTATATATTTATATTTATTTCTAAAACTTGAAATATGCGTATAACTTAAATGGTTCTATCGCAGAATAGGCCATTTATCGATCTTTACAATTTTTGTTTTTCATAATCTGTTAAACTTGCCAACAGCTTACCAAGTGAAATAAGTGCATTGACTAATACAAAAACCATTTTAATAATGATCGAACTTACTAAGCATTTGGGGTTGACACCGATACTGAATTTTCATTTATAATTAATGCTAATATGTATAGGTAAGTATGCATGTGTTTCCAATAAGCGCACTTAGATATCAATAAATGCATACGTTATAAGCTAAGTTATTACAGCCATACTATTTAAGTTATTAATTTAAAGAAAATATTTCGGTGGCCAATTCCACATAAGACTTAGAGCAAAGGGGTATTTAAGTTTTTGGCCACGATTCATTAACGAGTTATCAATGACATAACTATCTAATGTACCAAAAAATAACACAAACATGACCAGATAGTTGTTTCGTATATGATACGCGCTGTGTGAAAAAGGGGTTTAATGCATGTGCGTAAAGTGCCGCCCCAGATTAGCTTGTGCAGTCCGCACAGGCTAATAAAGGACGACACTTTCCGCGTTTATGGTATTTTTCGTTTAAAGGAAGTATCAGGAAGATCCTGTTAAGGCGAAAAGGGTCGTCCCTGATTAGCTTGTGTGGACTACACAGGCTAATCTGGCACGATACTCTACGCACATGCATTAAACCCCTTTTCACAGAGCGAGGCCCATATATATTGTGTCTTTGCAGGACGAAAAAGAACGCCAGCTGGATACACTAGGGGGTATCTACGCCTTCGATTACAGACCACCGAGATCTGTAGACGTATATGAAGGTAATCATCTTCCCATATGTGTCGTGTTCTGAGAAAAGTGGGCATAATGCTTGTGCGTAAATTGTCATCCCCGATTAGCCCGTGCAGTCCGCACAGGCTAATAAGGGACGACATTTTCCGCTTTTATGGAATTTTTCGTTTTTTTTTAGCGAAAATCCAGTTTAGGCGGAAAGTGTCGTCCCGGATTAGCCTGTGCGGACTGCACATGCTAATCTGAGATGACACTTTACGCACATGCATTTTGTCCAGTTTTCTCAGAACACGACACAATTATGGTTAACTTACTTAACAGTACATTTTAGCCTCGCTCTATTAAAAAGGGGTTTAATGCATGTGTATAAAGTGTCGTCCCAGATTAGCCTGTGTAGCCCGCACAAGCAGACCGGGGACGACTCTTTCGGCCTAAACTGGATATTAAAATAAATTTAGAAGATATTTTCCTTTACACGAAAACTATCATGAAAGCGGAAAGTGTCGTCCCTGAGTAGCCTATGCGAACTGCACAGGCTAATCCATGACGACACTTTACGCACATGCATTAAACCCTCTATTCACAGAGCGCGACTAATTTCTAGTATTAGTTTTTTATGTATGTTTATATTCATATTTACGCATAAGGGATGGTTCTCAATGGCATATATTATAAGAGAATAAAATTCGGCAATGGTATAATAACCCAATAACAGTTATTTTGTGTGGATGTTATTATATAATTTACGGTGGAATAAGTTATTCTATTGGTGAACACACATTCTATTTCAGGAAAAAATATAAGATGACATGTGTCGTGTTCTGAGAAAACTGGGCAAAATTCTTGTGCGTAAATTTTCATCCCAGATTAGCCTGTGCAGTCCACACAGGCTAATCAGGGACGACAATTTCCGCTTTTATGGAATTTTTCGTTTAAATGATGTCTCTTCTTAGCAAAAATCCAGTTTAGGCGTAAAGTGTCGTCCCTGATTAGCCTGTGCGGACTGCACAGGCTAATCTGGGATGACAATTTACGCACAAGCATTATGCCAAGTTTTCTCAGAACACGACACATATATGAGTGCAACAACAAAAATGCAATATTTGCCCATCAATTACATCGGTCTACCAGTTTATACAATTGGATATGCGTGGAGAATATTTAAAGACATCATTTTTACAGTTCATCCATGTAATATATAAGCACAAATATCATTTATCTACAACGACGAAAATATTAAATACATTTTTTCTCACCATTCTCATTTATAACGTCGTCTTTTCAATATTTTGATGCACCATTATGTGCCAATGAATGTAATTTAAGCTCTGTTTGCGTACTTATTTGTATATATGGTATAAACGCATTAAATGAAAAAAGAAAATGTGTTGTTTTCGGTGTTAAATCGAATATTTAACTTTACTCACGGTTATAGAAAAAAGTATTTTTTCACTCGTGCTTTTTTACCATAACCATTTCTTCTCTATTAATTGCTTGTAAGAATAATGTATAATTTATATAAATCAAAATATACGACACGTTTATAGCATCCGAACTTATTTAAGTTTACGTAATAAAAAGGTACCTTACATGAACCTACAATTGTCCATATATAAAACCCTGATGCGTTTAGTTCGAATATGATTTTTGTGTTTCAGAGGCACCTGAATATTATTCCGCGGACGAGGAGGAAACGGATCAACAGAAACGCGGTTTCGACACTCTCGGTAATATGCAGCTACATGGCTACAAAAGGGGCTTCGATACGCTTGGCAACATGCAACTTCATGGCTACAAGCGAGGCCTTGACACGCTCGGAAACATGCAACTTCACAGCTATAACAAACGCGGTTTTGATACGCTAGGCCATGGGCAACTCCATAGCTACTACAAGCGCAGACCGTTTGACACGCTCGGGGGTAGCAGGCTACACTCGGGATACAAACGCTTTCTGTCCTCACTTGGCGGAACCAATATCCACAGTTTCAAGAGGAGCATGGATGACACACCCGAAAACAAACGATTCCTTTCCACTCTTGGCGGTAATTATATCCACCGCGGTTACCAACGTCGCGCGGCGGACAAGCGACGGTACTTTTCGACACTCGGCGGAACAAATATATATAGCTATAAAAGAGGACTTGATAGTCTGGGTGGAGCAAACCTTCATGGGGCGTTTAAACGCTATCTGAGCACACTGGGCGGTACCCTCATTCACGATTCTGGCATGAAAAGAACGTTGCCTTCGTTCGAAGGAGTATATGAGAACGATGACTTAAATGGGGCTGGCGACGAAGAAGCAAACCCCGAAATGTACCCATTTGAAGTCGAAGAAAACGACGGCGATCTCAATGATGAAACTAATGAAGGCGACGATTCACTTGACAAACGCAGTCTGGACACGTTGGGTGGATTCGGATTGCACCGATATCGACGAAGTGATGCAAAAGTTCAGAGCACAAACCCAGCAATAAAGTCGGAAAATATGCACGACAAATGAGGAGCAACTCTGTTCCTCGTGCTAACGGATAATTTCGTTACAATGCTTAGATATCAAAATATATACTTATATAACATACCAGCAAGAATTTTTAAATACTTTTCAAAAACTATGTTGATGGAGTTCCCATCTCTGAACGCTATAACAAGCGTAATTTGAATAAAGTTTCTTTGTTAAATAGTCAATATTTATGTTGCCAGCATATTATAATGTAACGAGAATATTCAGGTTAACACTTTATTCGCACAATGCTCCTTCAATAGCAATACATGTATCATGTCTTTGATATAAACTTATGCATACTTAATAAAAGTGACTCGCTTGTAGGTTGTTGTTTAATTGTGCCTAACGCTATTTTTTAATTAAAGTAAAGAACATTAGCGTCTTAAAGTCGGACGGTATGTGTTTGTACCAGGATTATATATGGTAGGTTAGAATAATAAGTATTTCCAACAATGTAAGTTTAGAGTTAAATTTCATACAAAATTGTATTTGGAGAATAAGTTATGCTAACATTTTAATGTAAACGATTTATAAGTTATATTACCATAATATATATAGATGTGTATAAACAACTTCTAAATTATTCAGATCGACCGCTGGTGCATGCGCAGTTCTTAATTACTCAGTCGAAACCGAATAAAAAAGTTGTTGACGAAACAATACACAATCATTCGTTATTAAAACATAACTAAAGGGTGTTTTTTAGCGGATAACGAAAAAGTACCGATGAAGACAATTATATATACCTTAAGACAGATACTTTTTAAGTTAGTGTATCCGTATAGAAATCCCACGTTATTCTTCGATGTCGGCTGAAGTTAGCATTCATCGTATAGTGTATTCGATTGTATACGGCTACATTCGTGAGAGTTTGGTTTTTATTTTGAAATGATAAGTTTATTCAAGAATAAAGGTATACTCAGATTGCTGGCTGTTTACAAAGTCGCAAAAGTATGCAGTTACACGACATACAAGAAAAAAGCTGAACGATATGATTAATTCACTCTCTATTGTGTTATGGAGAAAATAGCAAACTATTGTTCAGCTACAAATGCTAAATAGAGAAACAATTCTAGAAGTCTCTATTTTACTTTTTTGTTTTCACAATTCGCGAGAATTCAGTATTCGTTGCTCGGTATAAATTTATGTTCCTAAATTAGTATTATTAAACGAATATCAAGGCAATTAGCATGTGAATACTTGCTATTAAATGCTTATCATATTAACAATTTAACATTGAGAAGAAAAAAACAAAACAGAATGAACCTCGAAATTCCTGAAAGTAAAACAGTGAAGTTGTTCTGGAAATATACTTTTGATCTCAATTGTATTATAACAATTAATAATGATATTTAAATAAAATGATATATAAGTACTCATGTGTGATATCAACGCTCAATTTAAAAGTTTGAAATCAAACTGTTTTTTTTTCCATTTGAAATGAACAACGCATTTTTTGGAACAATTCTTTCCAACAATTGATTGATAAATCAGCTGCAATTATTGTATGTCCGCATACAAGTGTATACGTTTATTTGCAAACTGTACGGGGAAATAATTGGTTAGATCCTCTTTGTATGTAACGCGTAATGTGCAAAAGGAATCGTTGTTTTTAAATGTACGTGTATGATTTGAGTCTAAGGCTTTTTTTTCAAACCCTGTCTAAAATATATGAGCCTCACTCTGTGAAAATGGGGGTTTAATGTATGTGCGTAAAGTGTCGTCCCAGATTAGCCTGTGCAGTCCGCACAGGCTCAGCAGGGACGACACTTTCCGATTGTATTGTGGTTTTCGTTTGAAAGGAAGACTCTTCTTGACAAAATCAAGTTAAGCCGGAAAGTGTCGTCCCTGATTAGCCTGTGCGGACTGCACAGGCTAATCTGGGACGACACTTTACACACATGCATTACACTCTCTTTTCACAGAGCGATGCTCAAATCAGTTCCGAGAGCCGTCTTTGGCAGCTGTGAGAACTAAATATGTGCATATTTTTATAAGATACAGATGATTTTATTGTTCTTGGTTCGTGATTACCCAGTATTTGAAGACTAAAAAAACACAAATGTTGTAAAAACATTCGCAAAATTTAGTGATTTGCATTACTTTAACAACCCGGCGGTTTGATTTCTTATATCAAAATAGCAAATCTTTATCGGGTTAACTTAAACTTTTATCTTAAGTTTGTAATTTGACTGTAACTTTCAAAATATTTGTATGTAAATCCCCGAAACGATGCAGATGTCAAAAAAAACAACATGTAAGAATAACATAACTGCTTTTAAGGATACATTCTTTTAAATAATCAGGGACGACAATTTCCGCGTTTATGGAATTTTTGTTTAAATGATGTCTGTTCTTGGCGAAAATCCAGTTTAAGCGGAAAGTACCGTCCCGGATTAACCTGTGCGGACTGCACAGGCTAATCTGGGATGACACTTTACGCACATGCATTTTCTCCAGTTTTCTCAGAACGCGACACCTATAATAGCTTCGAATTCATGGCCAGTATTCACAAAGCTTTAAAGTTCAATCTTAATTTAAATTGTAATTCAGCGAAAAAATTCGAACAAATTTTCTATTTGAAAGCCCTTGCTTTTTACATACAAAAGTAATCTCTTATATGAATGTTTCCAATAGTTTAACGTTGAAGATATTATACTGTAAAAACAACTCAGACGGATATGACCAGCGCTACAGGAATGTTTAAATGATAAAAACATGTCCCACAGTTTTCCCTAAGGCGGTATTGAGAATACTGATCTACCTGAAAGTAATTTGCGTTTTTATCTTGAAGCGGGAACGCACGTAAATGTATTACATCACATATATATACTTCACATTATCCAAAACACTTTAAATTAAACATGTTGAAAAATGTCTTGCTATTTAACACAAGCTTGTTTCTCGATATAATAAACAAATAATTGAACGTTGATCAGTAGGGGCATAAAATATTAAACAGATATGTTATGGGAGCAAATGTCGATAAATCCATTGTGTTTTTTTGCTAGTGTTATATAGTGTTTAGCGTTTATGGAGAAATGTTTGCGTTATCTGACGTTGTGGTATTGTAATGGCATAAACATTCATATATAATGCCGGCTTCTAACTTTTCTACTATTTGTATTTGTTATACAATTCATCACAATCTCACGAAAACAAAATTATAAAGTTTAATGCTTCAAATGTTCGCCTGTCCGCGTAAATGTCAATGCAAACAAAGGTTGATTTGATAAAAAAGCATACGAAATTGTATATAAACAAACATATTGGTTAACACAATTATTCACAATTAACACTTTAATCATAAACAAAATGTTTGTTTTGCAAACATGTGACGAACTACAATCTATGCGCCATGTTCTATGGTTCATGTTTTCGCATCGAAAAGTGTACTTGTTGTAGCTAATAGATTTAACTGAACTGAATAATCACTGACCGGCATCACTGAGAAGAAAGCACAACATATATAAGTAATGATTAGCTAGACAGAGTTTCGTGGCACATTCCATCGTCATTCCTAATTCCAGCGTATTTTTATTTGCGAAATACCATTTAGATGATTTCTCTTTACGTTTTTTTATTCTCCTGTTTGGTGAATACATAAAGCCGCTTTTATTAACCTGAAATATATCAATTTTTCATTGATGCTTTTATTTGGTCAACGCGTATAGCGTAACTTTCAATTTAACCATTCAGCGTCAACTATTAATATGGCGTTTCTCACTTCTACAAAGGTCAAATTATTTGCACTCGTTGTAATATACACAAAAAATAGGAAAAGGTGTATGTTTGCCTTCAAAACAAATTTAAAAAGATTTAAAAGTTATTTATGTCTCCTAACGAACATAGACTGGTGAAAAAGGAATGCAACATGAACACACTCAAGCGTTTAATACATTCATCGTACGGATATTTTATTCTAAAAAGTTATTCTAGGACAAAGAACAAAACAAGCGATGTTTACACATTGGTAAACATTATTGTTAACAACATGAAAGTAGCCCTGAATCCTAGAACGTATTAATTAACTAAAGTTTTCATTTCGACTGAGAAAATATTTATCTGATAATATTCGTATAACTGAGTTCGCATGATCGTTATTTAGAGGTCAATAAACAACTCTTGGTCGTTATGAAAATCGTTGTAAATTTACCGATTAAAAATAGTATTATTTATTCTTATATATATTAGATTTTGAATGAATGAATAATGAATTAGATTCTAGCATGATTTTGTCAATAAATATGTTCGCAATGGTCATTAGACGTTTTTGTTGATTTAGTAGTATTGTGGTTCCGGTTCGGGAGTTTGTTTATGTTGTTTGTATTAGTTTTGGGTATTTTTGATCGAATAACTAAATCTTCATCGGGAATCATGTTAACATTAGTGATATGAACTGAACGTTCACAAAATACATACTATTACCCGAATACTATTTTTTTTAGTATTTTATATTGCATTATAACGTGTCGTTAAATGAAATGTGCGATGAGTTATGTAACATTTGCATACTTAAACAGGAACTCAGTTTATCGCACAGACCATTAGACGCACTGTGCGCTAAGTTCGGCAGCCAAACTTCGTTGTACTGTATACGTGAATATTTCACTTTCTTTACTGATCCCTCGATTCGCGTGAAAGTCATGCCCGAGAGAGATTGATGTCAACACGGACTGAATCAAACAATAATGTATCAAATACTAAACAAATCCACACTTTTCTGTTCAATCACAATTTTCACGAATGTGCCGAAAATTGATGATTTATGAACAAACCAATTTAAATGTCCGAACGTGCTTGTTGTGTCCCTATTAATATGTGTCGCGTTCTAAGAAAACTGGGCATAATGCATGTGCGAAAAGTGTCATCCCAGATGAGCCTGTGTAGTACTTCATTTAAGCGAAAAATGTCACAAAAGCGGACAGTGTCGTCCCTGATTAGCCTGTGCGGACTGCACAGGCTAATCTTGGATGACAATTTACGAACAAGCATTATGCCCAGTTTTCTCATAACACGACACATATCTGTAACAAATCCAAACACAAATGAACTGCCGGTCCATTTACGTTGAAAGCAAAACCAATCTGTTAATGAAATGTCATGACAGATGAAGATCAAATTTATACATTGCGTTGTATTTGTAGCAGCCCAGATCTCAGACACTATAATATTGTTTATAACTTCAACTCAAGTTACAGATAAAGCGTTATGCACCTGGATTTATCAATCGCAAATGAGACCGGTTTTTTGTTAACTCTGAATTCGTTTGAATTTAACACTCGGTGAGTTCATTTGCGGTAAGTAAGTGCATATGATACTAATATTTTATCGTAGTTTCAAACGATATATGTTGCTCTTATAATACATCACAAACATAAAGCGTAATTAAGGTTCATAAAGCTCTTAATAACAAATACCATGTGTTTTACAATAACACACACTTGGCTTGATATGATTTATGCATGCATAATGTGACACGGACAATTTGTATCGTTCTTTCATGATTTGTTGAAAAAAGCCCAAATGTTGTAAAAGTTGTTTCATGTACATGGTTTAATTTCAAATTATATTAATGTAAGCAATACGGTATTATAGCAAATGTAAATATGTAAATTATGTTTAAGATACACTCGGGATGCCAATTGTGCAATTCATAGCGTACTAAATAAGAAGACAAATCTGTATATGGATAAAAATCCATTTAACAGATCAATCAACAGTTTGTTACATAACGATGCCGATGCATCGCTTACATATTTACATATGCAGCGCAACTGAAAAGAAAGAAAACACAAATAATACGGAATTCGAGGAAGAACATAGACAGACTGTGAATCTCTAGCTTGTAACAATATGCTGTTATTTCAACAGTGCTTAAAAGCGCTCAATATTTTTTATTATTGTTACGTTAGCTTTCCGATGATATATAATATGTTCATGTTTACCGATTGCACGCATGATAAAGTCCATACACATTTTACTGTTTGTTTTGTTCAACTAGTTATAAAAAGTTCCATCATTCATGTGATTAATTCAGAGAGATTTTAAATGATACACAATATTCAACGTTATACATGCTTAATTGATAGCATATCATTTACAACGTGTTGATAAATAATAGTGCTTTATTTTGTTTCTGCTCGTCTGCCCGTCTCCAGTTCTATTGAACACTGAATTATGTTGACAGTGATTACATACATAAATCGCGTATTTCCATTTACAAATTCGAAACAACAGACTTAAAAATACGTTCAAACGAAGAGTGTTTTGTGATAATTGGATAATACTCTTTTTGGTACACATAATACGTTACAATTTATATTTCTAGATTTTCTTGCGTGGTGTGATTTAAAATAAAGGCAACGAAATTGATAAGTGTATTGTACCCATTTAACTGATAAAGATCGATGATGTGGAAAAAGACAGTGCTTATTTACCCAGATTTATGAACTCAATAAATACGATATAATAATAAAGTGCTTTTGATTGCATGCTTTCAGGTGGCGTGTAGGAGATTTCTTATCAGATAAACCAACACTAGATGATCACCGGTTGAATACATCACCTTGATATTATCTTGGGTGACGTTTTTTGCTGGTTTGCTCACAATGGCTCTTATAAACCTCTCGTATCCAATTAACGTTTCCAACCAGTAATTATTATATATATATGATTGACTTGTTCTGTCTTTGCTGGATGCTTTCAATGGTCGAATTGGAGTTTGAAATCCATCTGTTATATGGTTGATGAGTGTGTTGTAAGCATACGTTGGATATTATATCTGTATTATATACACATTGACACATTGTCCATGTAAGTAATCCAGAAACTGTTAACCTTTTTTGATTACAGATTGTGAAGCAAGGATGTGTGAAACTAGAGGGCCGTACCGTCTGTAGAAACATAGAGAGTGATTGTCCAGCTATTGTATGCAAGGAGCCGTATTGACCGGAAGGGGCGTGTTGAAAGATATGCCATAAAGACGCTGGTTATGTGTACTTAATTGTTACATTATAGAGTAACCGCATGCATACGGACCGCGCTATGTGAAAAGGGGGTTAAAAGAATGTGCGTAAACGGTCGTCCCAGATTAGCCTTTGCAGGGACGACACTTTCCGCTTTTTAGATAATTTTCGTTTAAAGAAAGTCGTTTCATAGCAACAATCGAGTTTAGGCGGTTAGTGTCGTCCTTGATTAGCCTGTGTGGACTGCTTAGGCTTATCTGGGAAGACAATTTTCGCAAATACATTAATCCCCCTTTTCACAGAGCGCGGCTCATATCTATTTTTAAAATGTAATATTTTCAATTACATGTAAGTCATCACTCTGCTTCGGAAATCAATATCTTCATAGAAAGGCNTCTTAATGTAGAGTTGGTAAGTAGTTGCTTTAACGTTTTCGGTTGTATTACTTTTAATAATTTTATTATTGTATATCGTAGTATTCATATTTTGATCAGATTTGAAAATGTGATATATTATATTTAATAAACCAAACATATTTTTATTTCGAGTGATTATCGTAGAAATGATCGGAATGCTATTATTATTTTTTTCCGTGTGTCTCTCTGCGAGAAATTGTGTATTAGGAAAAGCCTTCTCGACTCCTTGTGTTATATAGGTTGTGGGGTATTGTATTTGTAAAAGCAAGGAATCAGTATCGCGCAAATATTTATATTTAAGTTGATTGTTTGACACAATGGTGAAAACTCATTTCGCAGGTACACACGAAAATCAGTTTAGTATTTGTATTATGACGTTAATAAATTCTAGCCATTATTTTTAATCAGTATATTAAATTAAGTAAATATTCGTGCTAATGCTTCTTTGATTGTAATTAAATATTTATGAACTTAATCAATGCGACGTGTTTCCTCGTTTTTTTTTTAACTCTTATTCCGTCAAGCTTGTTAACGTAACGAATAGTTTACTTTGCTGTCTTTATGACGTGTTCCCTAATGCGATGTTAACGTTTTGTTCAATTTTTGAATGTCCGTAAGTATTAGTTAGATTCCCTAACTGGTTATTTGTACAGTAAGCAAAGAAACCACATCTGATGAAATAACATCATCAAATGCCAATTGTAATAGACATTTGATGTAATGATATTCTCTCGTGCTAAATATATGAATACAGGACCGCTATCAGAAATGTGAATTAACAATGATCGCTACAGGAACAACATTAAGCGCAATTCAGGAGGACGCTGTTAGGATCGACCTATATAAAAATGACAATATCGATAATAAGGACGATGGAGATAATGACGATAAGCTACTAGTAGATGAGGATCGCCAGACAGACACATTTGCATACGATGCAGGTGACAGATAATGGTTGTTCAAATCAGTTTGGTTATTGTTTATAATGATGGAAATGATTCAGTTTGGTTATTTTTTATGAAGATGGGAACAATCATATTATTCTGGATATTGTTTTATAACGTTTGATATGTTATTGAGGACCTAAATAACACGATAATAGAGTGAATGTTATTACTCAATAGGTCAAAGCATTTAAAATCGCATGAGTCAGATGGGCTTTTTCGTTATTTATTATAATTAAAAACACAGTCTAGAAAAATGTCATATGTCATTTTAAGAGAAAGAAGTTCAAAATTGTATGACCAGACATTACATTTCCAAGCTACTGATTATTCGAAACAACAGCTGATGTGCTAAAAGACAAGGTTAAGATGTTTATTTCTTTCTTATACGAGACTCAGTCTTGTCCATACTTTCTAAACAATTAAATGTCTAATTCCAGGCAGTAGGTTATTAATAAGTGTGCAATTTGTAAGAGATACTATGTCTGCCCGGTATGCCTTCATTAGCTCACTCCTTACTAATCAATATGTTATAAACAAATCTGCAGCATTTACGGCTCTGATGGTCGGGCTAGGATTTCAACGCAAATTACTTAGGCACGTGCAAACCAAGGCGGTTGCTATGGTGCATATTCTAGATATGACACTTTCATCCCTCAGATTTGCTCTTCGATTTAGCAGGTACAAATTATGTTTTATTGTGTGTGTTGTATTCTAGACAGTTTTTAATAATTAGACAATTAGTTGTATGTTAGTCTTTAAAGTTCATTTATTCGCATATTTACTTTACGCTATCATTATTTTCTAGAAGAACAGAAATTGTTTTACATGTTATTATATTTTAAACATGTTTTTTTGTATTTATTATCAGGCAAATCAAACAATTGATATATGTTGTCGTGTATTAATTTTATTTGATTATATGAAGTTTAAAACAAATTATCTGAGAAAATAATGGTTAAAATCAAAATTATATACATGTAAGTATTGCTTAAGATATGTTTCGAAATTTAGATTATAATGTTTATTTTTTTTAGGTTGAAAGACCCTCTGATGCTGCGAATCACGAATAAAAACGGAGATATTCTAACCCAGCAACTACTACTACTACTCCTTTCTCAGCCAATTATTTGTTTACATCTTTTCTCTAACTAGCATCATGTAATAGAGGCTTGAAAAACAATATCCTAATACTTTCTTATTTTTGGGAGCACTCTAGTTTGTATTTGACATATATTTGCTTTTGTTTGTATAGAGTGACGGCCAAACATATAGTTATAATCGTGTATTTGTATCTTTTAACTTTATAAATCTAGATTTTCGTCACATTTATAAACTGATTCTGAACGAGGAAATGCGATTGTATCTCTTGCAAAGCGGTAGGTGAGTGAATGTTTCATATTATTGAATGATAACCTGATCATTTCACTGAAGCTCGAGTGAAATGGTATGGTTTGATAATTTCACTCAATCTTGGTTAACGTTTGTTGATACTATTAAACAATGTTTTGTAAACAAAAGGTAAACGACCTCATGCATGTAGTTATTTTGAACTTCAACATTGTTAATAACAGAAAATAAATAATAAATTACCATTAA
The DNA here is from genome assembly GCA_007657795.1 of Dreissena rostriformis. Lineage (NCBI taxonomy): Eukaryota > Metazoa > Mollusca > Bivalvia > Myida > Dreissenidae > Dreissena > Dreissena rostriformis. The sequence continues at coordinate 266,105 of VMBQ01000473.1, read as the reverse complement.
AATTACACTATATAATAAATCAACATCGATGCAGAAAGTAAATCACAATTTTTCAAGTACAACGATGAGCGACATATCATATGACGTCATATTCATGGCATAATAATATACAACATGGTATAACGCTGAATCACATTTAGCATGTATAATAATATCCTCTTTCAAAAGCATGAAATAAGAAGAAAATGTATTGATTGCATAATATATAAACATAGGAATAATGTTTGAACACAGAACTTTTACTGCGTTTATTGTTTTACACTTATTTATATCATTATAGATTAAACGTAAGCTAGTTGGAAGTTAATCACTCTTTATGTGTTTTGTAACCATAGGTATTTACATTCCCTTTTATACAATAAGATCTAAACAGATTTACTTTCTATGTTTTTAATTTGTTTGTTTTCCATATTTCTATAGGTTACCTCTCTGTGTTCAAAATAATGTTTCTATAAAGACAAGACAAATATTCGCTTTCACACATAACGACGTTAAAATTATATTGCACTTAACGTATTCGCCTATGCCATCAATGCATGCTTTATTCTGGAAGGTATTAAATCTATCAATATCACAGACGATTTATTAAGATACATGTACAATATCGTTGTTTTCTTATAGAAATGTAAACCGATAAATAAAAAAAACTGTATAATTATATCCTTGATTGACTGACTCATACATAGAGAGTCAATTCATTCAAGTGTTCCTTAAATCGAATACCGCACTTTGGTCTAGTTTACAAATTCTTTGCTACTATAGGTCTTGTTTGATGGTGACATAACCAAAGATGATCAACAACTCCTTAGTACAAAGGGTCAATGGGTCCATTTCACTACGATGCTAACGAGGTCTGCCATTCCACATAGTTCATTGAAGAGCGTCAATAAGTCAATAACACTATTATAATCACAGAGTAAAATGTCTATGATTTCAATTCGATGGAAACTATAGTCTGCCAATACACATAGGTCATTGAAGTAGGAACGTAAAATACTTTATTATAAACACAAAGAGACGCATCTATTCATGAAACTTTGAAATATGTAAGTTGCGGAATTAATCAACGTATAATCGATACCGTTATGGTGTTGACGTTGAGAGTATATATCATCCTAGTTAATAGCAATGTGTACATCTATAATGAACCCTACTTGTAAATGACCCTATACAGACCTAGATAAACGTAATGCAAGTTACTTACTATATATATAAAGTATAATAACACACACATATTTACATATTAATTAAGTTTAACTCGTATTTTAGCATACAAAATCTGCTATGTTAACAACGATGAATGCTTACATAAATGTAACGTCATGTCAATTTTAATCGAATTCATTCTTTAATTGATGTCAGAAATACACCTAAATTGTTAGGATCGTACACACACTATGTAAGAAACACACCTCAATACAAATTGAGTTTGTATATTTTTGTAATACTAATTTGACACTTATTTGACTTCTGATAATGTTTTATTTAACCTATGTTTAAGCATAATCAGTTCACGCAACATATCGGACAATGCATAGCTTGCTTACACATTTACGGGTCGTCTTACACCACAGGAGAGCGGTACATACAGAGGAATCCGCGTTCGAGATACAGTGGCTATACTTACACATGCAATTCGAAAATATGTTACCGTCGGAGAAGACAGAGCATTTTTCTACTTCACTCATTTTCGAAAGAGGCAGATTATGCCTTCGAAGGTACACGAGTCTTAAATTGCACTTGCCGACTTATCATTAAATTTAAATACTAAATAAACAAATTGGTGAATATATCGAAACACGTTGCTATTTATTATGCATTCATAATTACATGTAAACATGAATGATGAAAACCAAGATGTTATTATATTTGCTTATTTGATTGCGCTTTTAAGCATTCAGTAAACATGTGATTTTTGCTCCTTTGATGTGATGGCATCCTTCACGTTATTTGGATCATCAAAACCAACCAATGCGTTGTTGCCTTTTTTAGGATCATATCAAGTTTTACGTCCTGCTGACCAACGATGTTCAGGTGAAATCCGGATGTTTGCGAATATCAGACCCGACTGCACTGTGAGCTATTTATTGGATATGTCAGCAACATCATTCCAAACAGGCGAGAAACTGACCATAACATTTGCAGCGCAAAAAAAGTTAGAACAGTGGAACTGAAAAAGGTATTTTTAAATAGTAAATTCTTGCTAAACCAATTTCGCAGTGTATTGAAGTGTAATTTACTTGATGAAACAGAGCGTAAGCTTGTTACATATATGGGCCGCGCTCTGTGAAAAAGGGGTTTAATGCATGTGCCTAAAGTGTCGTCCCAGATTAGCCTATGCAGTTCGCACTGGCTTATCAGGGACGACACTTTCGTTTGCGTTTATGATTTTTTTCATTTAAAGAAAGTCTCTTCTTAGCAAATTTCCAGTTAAGGGGGAAAGTGTCGTCCCGGATTAGCCTGTGTGGACTGCACAGGCTTATCTGGGACGACACTTAACGTACATGCATTAAACCTCTTTTTCACATTACACGGCTCATATTATTTGCTAGTGTACGCTGTTTTTGTAGTTTTGTTAAGTGAAAAAATGCCACTGGTTGTCTAAGACGATTGACAAAAACCTCAATTGGTTATCAACAGTTAGGCATTCTGTGTAACTAGTATTCATTGACATAATGTACATGATCTTAAGTAGAAGTGTTTGAATATAATTAATATAATGCATGTTTCATGTAATAAAATAATAAAGGTGAAAATATACGTATACTTTACCAAAATCTACTATTATGAGTGACGTGTTATAATGCAGTAGACGATTGAATAAATTTCGATTAAAAGGCGTTTCCATTAAATAAATATAAATGACAGCATCAAATGTTGTTTGGACGTGTATTTTCTATGTATATGTTTTAACAAGTCAATAAATGCGGTCTTCCTATGTTATTCAATAAATCCGTTGAGGATTAAAACTTGCTTCCTGTTTGCATTCATGGCATTATTTTTTACCAGTGACATGAAATATAAGGTGTTTTCAGATGAAATATATGGCCTCAACCGTTTTGCCATTAGCATGTGATACTGGTGCAATTTATGTGCAGCCCTGGGGTATTATTGAACAGCTGACAGCAGATTTGTCTTCCGAACTAAATGGCGGAAAGATCGGCGCAATTGTCAAAATTTCTAATGATAACTGTGACACGTTTTCCGGGATGGTATGCTACTCATGATTAAAAAAATAATGAGTTTTTATGTTTGTAAATTGTACTTATTCTAATACAAAACCTAAAGCCTATGAAATCAAGGCTCAGCCAAAGATCTATGAACACATTGAGCTATATGGCTAAGCTCATATGTAAGGGTAGTTCCGTCCGGCAAACATATTCATAAATATATTTGTAGGATCGAGTTAAATATCACGCCATGAATATACGCCTCTGGGATTAAGTAACTGACACTAAAACTATAATATATTAAAGTGTATAACAATTGTTATTTCACTAACACAGTTAAAATATTTCTTTCATATAAAATGTTTTAGTCAAAGTGTTAAGTTTTACACTTTAAAAAGATTTAAATATGCAATAGTAAAGTAACGCACACGAATAAGTACTGCAGACTATACTTTAATAAACTGTTGAATGCATCAGTGTGTGTACCGAGCAACGTCTAAGGAACAACGAGCATATACGTGCGTATATACACGCAATATTACTTTCATTAACAATTCTTAACACTGAGTTATGTTAAATATACAGTAATAGTCAATTTTGTCAAATATGCATAGTTAACACAGGACGCAAGTAATGACATGAACTACACGTTTTTTCTTGTAGATACAGTAGATAAACGTCACGTATTTGTTTCACAGTATGAAAACAACACGTATGTGTTAGTTTCGGTAGATAAACGAAAACATTTGCTGAAGTTTCAGTAGCTAAATGCCATACATTCGTTAAAGATACAGTCTCCAAATCGTTGCTGGTCAACAGCGGTCAATCCATTAAATGCAACAGACAGTGAAAAGACAAAACATGACTATATTACAGTATTACTGCCCCATGTAGATGTTACTATGGAGGACAGTTTTACGAGCATGCGCAATCATTGATTCCTGATGACGGCAAGGCATGTGTAACGTGCATGTGTACTGTACGTTAATTGGTAGAGATATTCGTTATTTTAATGAAAATAAAATCAATACACAAATACAAATATGCATTGCAAAAAACATCATTTTTATTCAAGATATTTTTGCTTGTTAAATCTGGTAAAATGTATGCATTTACTTATCATAATATAAAATATTAAATTGCATGAACAGTTGATATCATTGTAAATCAGAGCCAATAAGGTATACAGGTTTTGGCAAAAAAACTTACTTATGTATGCGTTTAAACGTTGAGTATATTGAATACATTTCGTAAGAATAACGCGTACACATCAATGAAACTATATTTGTGATTGTCATTGCGTTTTAAATTAACGATGGGAATGTATTTACTCATATTTGATGTGTTTCAATAAAAACAAATCTTTAGTTATCTGGGCTCAACAATAAAGGAAGCGATTTCCCATATTTTTTTGAAAGTTGGTAAAAATAAAAATATAACAATGACGACAATGTTAGGTCTATTGCACGAGTCGTCGTTTGATGAATGCTCGTATCACTAAACAAACATCTACTTAAGCAAATGGAGACAACAACAACACACCCATAATGCTTTCATGTAAATATCACCGAGGTGACGTGCGTTGTGTTGACGTCATGTGCCCAGCAACCCCTTGTAAATACCCTGTACAGCGACCAGGGGAATGCTGTCCAGTCTGTGAAGGTGACTAGTTACCTGGATTTATCTCGCTACCATTAACATGATCCACGTTAACATTATTAGCATGCCTAACACATGTCTATGTTACGTAGAGCCACCTTACGTTTAGAATATTCAGGATTAAATGTCGGGTTTAGGTTATGTTTGCGAGTTATATTATTTCACACAACAAATGTTATATTGTTTAATAGGCGGTCATTGCCATTGCGAATTTAATTCACATGTTAATAGATATGTATATGGACAGTAAATCGGTATAGATTAATTATAAACAAAGACATAACACTTGGGCGTCTATGAAGCGAAGATATAGGACTAGTTTCACAATCGGCTATATACTAAATAAGTATGAAAATAAATAATTACCACAAAGTATATGATAGATACCATCAGATACACATATACATACACTCATATCTCCATAGAGGTCAACGAAACTGAGTACAAACACAAATGCAGCAGCTGCATTGTCGTGTGACCAAGACAAACGATACATAATTAATAGAGATGACTGTTGTCAAGTGTGTTCAGGTACAAATAGGATTCCTCAAATAAATATGCTTATTTAGTTTAAACATATTCGTTTAAGCTCGATTGCATCGAAAGACTATGGCTTATTGAAACGCTTTTGAGTGCGTTTTCCTGAGACTAAGAACCAGCCTTTGGTGTCTGTTGGGGGAAATATAAAGAACGCTCCCGCAGTGGTGATCGAACTCGTGACCTCCCGGTCGCTAGACATATATGCTTATTTGTGTATAATACTTGATTCCTGCCAGATGCGTCCATCTTCGTTTGTATACGCAATTCAAAATATGATGTATAATTTTAAATTATGTATAATTAAGAATCAAACATCGTTCACAAATGTAAATCACCATGTGACAAGATCAAGGTTTTGGTTTCCTAAATAGCATAAATATAGTTGTTCTTCTGTGTATATTGAATTACTTAAATGTGTATTGTTTTGAAGACGATGCGGACATTTTGGAAAATATAATACGTATTGAGTCAAAATCACATAAAACAAAAGGTTTGTAGCTCGTATATTTTAAAACAGTAGATAACGTTAGGTTCTTAATTTGTGTCGTGTTTTATTCAAACAATCCATATCACATTTTCTGGAGATGTATTAACAAAAATCTACAGCCTTTACTTTTAGGAAAATACTGAAATTGTTATTTCCTATGGTTACGTGGAGGTGTCGTGAATACATATATATACTTACTGTTTACATACACAGACTGCATTTTTGGAACCACGAAATAACAGCATTGGGAAAAACCGCATCCGCTGTTACATCCATAAGGAGAAATGAGTTGTTACATTTGTCCTTAATATGTCTTGTGATGTATATATATGTCGAGTCACGTTTGAACATATATATGTTGTGTATCGTACAGCTGTACATGTATCAAAGCATAATGATTTACATTAAACAACAAAATGTTTTTATGTATAAGTGTGTTGCGCTTTGTATGGAATATCATTTTCATTCACATGAATTTTATGAACATTAGTTTGCGATCGACCAATTTATAAATGTCGGAATCTCTTTAAATAAATGCCGTTTCATTTAACTAAGTAGGGTGATGTGGGTTTAGTTTAATATTAGGTGCAAAAGTATATCTTACTCCCAATACAAACGAGCTGTATAATGCACATAATTAACGTTATTGTAGAACGTTCACATGTTTTACGTTTCTTAATCCAGAGCGGAAAATCAAAATGCAGAAGGAAGAGTTGTCCCTTTCTCGAATGCAAGTAACAGCCTACTCCAACAGACCCATGCTGTCCAATTTGTAAATATGAACAAGAACTGACTCATACTCTTGATATGTATAACAATTGCAATGTGTTATGTTTAGTTAAATTGTATTTGTTTTAGCTTGAATTTGTTTTATAGCTTAACAGGAGCAAATCTCCTTCCAAAAGCGCAAAGTGCGTCATGGTGTATATTTTCTAGTGCGCATATAACATTTTTAGGATCAGTTAACATAGTCGAGTTACAATACAACAATCATAGTTTGTTGAATAGTAAATAGCATTTTGATATAGCTCAATTCGTTATTCCATCCTAAAATATTATATTCTATGATATTATGTTTGATTTCAAAAAGCATTTTGTTACAGCTAAAAGACAGAGCGGTGCTTGAGATCGTTTCCAAGCGTAAAAGAGACATTTGTTTTAATTCCTGTAAAATTCGTTCAAATCCTTATTGATATTGAATTGTTATGTTGGCAGTTGTTTCTCATTCAATGTTAGATTCGTATAATATAGATTATATTATATGATCAAGCAAAAGATCGAGGTCAAACGTGAGCTTCGACTGTTACACCGAATAACTGTAGACCGTCCAGATACATCAATTATTTAAAGACATAAGTTGAGTGTAAAAATTAATCGTATAGCCTTTAAGACTTGAGATGTATAAACAGTCTAAGTTATCGATGATATACTGGTATACCGATGCTTTTATGTGTAACATAAGTTGCAAAAGAAACAATAATGTACAAAATATACTTCATGTATTGACATATTCATACCCCAATATTGTTTCAGAGCATTACGTATACATGGGTAACTTTTGTTCATGTTGTATTCGTAAATGTACAATTTCGTAAATACAATGATATTGCGTATTGCTCTTGTTGTTGATTGGTCAGTAAACCCAAGTAGAAAATTGTTTTATCGGTAAAAAACACGAAAAAATAAAGTATTGCCGTACTTTTGTGCCATCCAAAAAAGGATATTTGTAATTTCCATCACTTTCGTCACAAAAGTAGACAATGGATTTCGAGTATTTGTGCCAAACTTGTATGCATTAGCTGGTATTGAAATTGCATAAACTGATGTAGAAACAAATTTTGTTTAAGAATATTAAAGCGGATTACATTGTATTGTCATAAATATATATAAATCATTGAATCTTTATACAAGTGCCTTCTCAAGAAGTTAGGTATAACGCTCCTTATTATTTTTCATGTTACGGTAATTCACATATTTATTGTCATTACGATTCAGAATATTGTTTATGGATTTTACTTTAGTGCTTTTGGATATGGAAATCCTTTCATAGATAAGACAGGATGATAAGCATGTTTCGCTACAAAGTTATACTTTATACTACTTTATACAGTGAAACAAATGGTATTGTCTCGATATAAAAAAACAAACATACATTTGGTTAAAGAATTTGGATCTGTGCATAATATTTGCACTTACTTTAGGATTATAAGCATGTTTCGCTACAAAGTTTAACTTTATACTACTTTATACAGTGCAACAAATGGTATTGTCTCGATATAAAAAAACAAACATACATTTGGTTGAAGAATTTGGATCTGTGCATAATATTTGCACTTACTCTAAAACGTAGATTTGTGTTGGATGCACACATAAATGTTGACTTTAAAAAGAGAAAAATGCAAACAATGTGTGTTCAATATAAAACATATCATGTGTTTGACGGCCGATCGCTCAATGTTGACAAAGTGCCTGTCAATGAAACCCTGCTTGCGAAACGATACCACTGAGTTCACGTATTTGTGTCAAACAATCGCTCTGGACTTCAGGGTGGGAAGCTGCCAGTGTAGATGTCACTTCATCAAATACATTTCGAACACATCAGTAGCATACGTCAACCTTTGCCATCCCCTTGTGAATCGTACCATAGTGAGGAGTATCTAGATATATGTAATGATTCATTCAATAGTAATGTGCACGTGCCATCTCAAGTGTTGTGACACAATTCTCGAAAATAACGGAGTACGTACTTTGTCCTTAGCTTCGTCCTTACACGTGTTATGATACAGAATTGAAAGACAAAACAAAAACAGCTGCATCAAAGGGTTTTCAATAAATGCAACTTACTGCATCCAAAGGACTCATTAATACAAATTACAGCTGTTCAAGCGCGATCACATTGCGCATAGTCATTTAAATCCACTTAAAATGAATTCCTTATATTGTTCGTGATGGTTTGATTCCCATTAAATAGTTTGTGTCAATTTTACACGTGCTCAGCTTCAGTTTCAAAATAAAGAATGTGTGCTTGCTGCATAATTTAAATGAACCAATGGCACTGAAGAGGAATTTGAGTAAATGAAGCGCGATATGCAAGAGTACATGACATATATATAGAATCCTTTGTTTTCTATGGTTTTTTTAATGTGTGCTGGTTAAAGTCATTTAAGTTATTTGTAACATTAAGTGTCTCTTTGTATAGACGTGTAATGCAAACAAAAAATGCATTTCTGATATCGACCATAGAAACAGTTAATGATTCCTCCATAGCAGCGTTATGTTGATATAAAACCTACAAAAAACAATTCTTCGCGATCTAATTGAAGAATATCAACAACACAAAAAAGCCACTGAAATGTATAAATTTATAAAGATAAATAATAAATTTAATTGCAATGCGGAAGTCCTACCATTAAAAAACCCACATAAGTGTATGTACGTACATTTAAACTAAGAATATTAATCAAAGCAAACTTCATCATAAAGCAATGTCGTGACATGAAAATGATATGCTGTGGGGTGGTGTCATATAACGTATTCTACATTATTATATTGAAAATTATAAATAAATTGCTCCATTGATGCAAACAGGTTCCATTTGACATTTATTTTTATGTCACATTGTATCTTTGTGCATCAATGTGGCGAAATATGACTTTCATCTTGAATGTAATGTAAACTCATACGACTTGTTAACGATTCATCAATGACAGCGATAATTGAATAAAATACCAAAAAACAGCTGCTTTTGCTGTCTAATGGTAGCAAATGTCAAAGCTGATGCATTTACATGGTTGAAATATACTTTAAATTGAAAAATATGCCAGACCAGTTCGTCATTCGGATTCAATTGTAACGTAAGTTAGACATCAACAATTTTATCAACTTAAACGTTTTGTTGATGTTCATATACTTGGGGTGAGGTGGGCGGTTTTGTTCAGCAATCGTAAATATGTATTCTTCTTTAGTCGTGGTGATAAAGAAAGGTCCAAACGATATTAAAAATGGTTTATCTTCTTGTGGTGACTCTGTATCTTACTATTTATAATAAGTGTTCAAACATACATACATATATTCTTAGAACGTAACTACAGACACGTATATAATTTTGGGAACATAAACATACATAAACAAATATCATGTATTTTAAGTTTATATTTTACCAAAATGGACGTTCTTAAACGAACAAGCGCATGTAAACGCTTTATTTAATGTGGCAATAATTGAAAACGGTTATTATTGTCTTATCAATAAAATAATCAATACCGATAAAAAGTTGATAATTAAAAGCAGTCTTATAAAAAAGAAGGTATGTCAACCAAACATAGAATTAAGAGTTGTATAACGTTCAAATACTTTCTTTAAATCAAAATATCAGGTACAAATTATTAAGCTCCAATTAAATTATGGTTCATATGCCTATGTTCTTTATTATTTGTATTTGTAATTTATAAGCACCAAAATGATTAACGCTTTTAAAGCGATGTATTCCATTGTCAAATTAGTAGTACAAAATAATAACGAGATATCGGACATAATATACTCTTACCAAGGAGTAAAGCAGGGCGACTGTGGATCATCCTTATTGTTTATGGTATTTGTAAACGATATTTTAGATAATATTAACTCAAATATTAACGATATATTTTCATTCAATGAACTTAAATTATGTTTAATACTTTACGCGGCTAATCAGGTTTTATTTGCAACATCACCCGCCGCTTTACAATCCATGCTTAACGATATCGAGGTATACTGTAACACATGGACATTAAAGATAAATACAGCAAAAACAAAAATAATGATATTTGAAAAAAAAAACAAGGCACGCAAATATTGACATATTTCTATATGGCGAAAAGCTTGAGGTAGTCTCATCCTTTGAATATCTAGGAGTTTATTTTTTCAAAAACGGAAACTGGGAACAGAACTCAGAAGTGCATATCAAAACAGGCGTCAAGAGCAATGCATAAACTATTTTCCGTTTTTAATCAGTAGGAATTTCAAACACAAGAAAACATATAATTATTTGACGTATTAATAAGTCCAATTCTAAGCTACTCAGCTGAAGTATGGGGTCAACATAAAGCAAAAGACATTGAGCAAATCCATTCGAAATTTTTAAGAAAATTACTATGCGTAAAAACATCAACTTATCTAATGGGTCTGTATTTTTTAAAACGATTAATAGTTTTCTTCCTCCTCTATCAAATCTATCAAATACTAAATACAATCATCTGAACCAAAAGTATATTTGTATTCACTATTGTAGGCTAGAAGATTTATTGTAAGCTTTATTGCTGAAATAAATGTTGTTGTTGTTGTTGTTGTTGTTGTTGTATGGTGAACTTGGAAGAATACCTATGAATGAACACAGAAAAAGTATTATGTTTTGATACTGGATAAAAAAAATAAACTAACAGGAAAATAACATAATAAAAAGGGTTTATCTCATGCTTAAAATGGACGCAGAAAATGGAGTCAATTACAATAAAAAGAACTGGGCATCACAAAAACAAGAAATGTTGGAACATATGACCCTTGCGGAGTTATGGATAAACCAAAGCTTTGCTAAACCATCACTAGGTACACTCAAACTCAGGATACTAGATCAATTCAAACAGAACTGGCCAAGTTATATTAATCAATCTTGAAGGCTTAGCACGTATTGTACATTCAAAAGTAATTTTGAATTCGAACCATACCTAAAAATCATAAAACAAAGTAAATATAGAATAGCATTATGTAGATTCAGACTTTCTTAACACAAACTGGAAATTGAACAAGGGCGTTATTATAATATAAATAGAGAAGACAGAAAATGCAAAATCTGTAATTCCCATTTAATTGAAAACGAATATCATTTTATCCTAACGTGTCCCTTATATTCTCACCTAAGAAGAAAATACTTAAAACCATACTATTGCAGGTGGCCAACAATAACAAAATTTAAAATCCTTATGTCCACAAACAATAAAAGTGAACTGATAAACATAGCAAAATATATATATCACGCAAACAGTTTAAGGGAAGAACTTGTAAATGATTAACCGCTCAATGAATTCACTCATCACACACTATCGATTTTTTTCGTATACCTACTTTTATATATATCGTGTTTATTATTAAATAAAATCTTTTGTATATGCATACTTATGTCTGTCTAAAGTATACATGTTATTATTCATATTTACGTGTTTTGTCTGTCATACAGGTATCTGATATATATATTAAAAAGAGCATGTACATTATTTGTTTCACGAATGTATTGTTCTAAGAGAACACTATCTCTTACTTTGTTAAAATTGTTGATTACACCATTAAGCTTTTTTTAATATGTCAGAATTATATCCACATAACAGTTTTTACATTCAATCAATTAATAAATAAACACTGACATTTTCAGATTTCATACAATTAATCAATTTTAATACGATTAATAGTTTTCTTCCTCCTCTATCAAATACTAAATACAATCATCTGAACCAGAAGTATATTTGTATTCACTATTGGAGGCTAGAAGCTTTATTGTAAGCTTTATTGCTGAAATAAATGTTGTTGTTGTAAAATGTGTCCTCTAATTTGAAGTTTTTTTCAAAGTAAAAGCAAATTAAATGTTTACACAAGTTTTGCATACAACAATTTATGATAATACATAAATTAGGTGCACAATCACGTTGTCATTGAAACGAACCTTGCAACTGAATCTATTCACCACGATAAGTCAAACTATTGCCAATCTACACATCATATGACTAAAGTTGTGGATGTTTGGTCCACTGAAGCTGTTTATAACTTATATTTCTGTACAGTATGACACAGACACATACGCTGAATGTTACTCTTATTTATTTATTAAATGCTATTTCTATTGCTGCGTTCAGCGCTAATTATAACATATATTCCGTGCATGGGGGTTGATGATATTAATTCAAAACCAACGATCTTGTTTAAGGTAGTCCACAGTTTATTTTCTGCAAGACAAGATAATATTTATAATCATATATATATTAAAATAGCATACATATGCATATGCATGCACAGTTTATAAAAGTATCTTATGTAAAATTTGTAATAAAACATTTCCAAAGTAATTTCCATTAACGTAAATAACTAACAATAATAAACATATATTTTAGTACCTGGTATATAAAATAAGTTTGCGGTCTAGTAATTATAAATTGCACGTATTTACATACCAAACAATCCTTTAGAATTTACAATATAATATCATCAATTATTATAATAAAATCCAAATACACTTGATATCATTTTTTTACTATAAATTGCCGCACTTAGTAAAATAATACAAACAACAAATAAATATCCAAAATGTAGATAACTACATATACCAATACCTGCAAGACAAGATGACTTAGTACAGCCAGACATAGCTGTAAATAACGGTACTAGAGGGTTTCGATCGTGATAAATCGACAATCTCCGGAATCTCCATAAGATAGTTCTTTTGCGAGTTATTAATATATTTTCCCCTTTTATGGCAAGTTCCATTGACCCTTTTCTGGTTTACGTCATACTCAAGCACTATGACTTATATTCTTGGTATTGGTAACATGTCTTTTCACTGACCTCAAACAGCTTACAGCTATAGTTCGTTAACCCCGACCAAATTTCTGTCTTATATCTATTTGTAAGAAAGATATTGTTTTCCCCATTATTCATACAGGTTATATTAACATTTAGTTTTATTGTTTGTTCTTGTTAACCATCTGCTATTCTCAAGTGATTATGTTATTTGAAATTCATGTTTATTATATAATAAAATTAATAATAACTAATGTGAATATATATTAATGAATCCATGAAGTTAGTATTTTGTTTTTTAAAAGGGATTACACATTGGTGGTTTTAACCTGTTATTTACGCAAGCATAGTTATGCTTAGATATGGCTCGCAAGGTACTGACATAAATTAAGTTAACCAGTTTTGTATGTACATGAAAACTATTGTCGCATTCTTATTGTTTTTAATGAACGTAGTATGTAAGAGAATAGACAACACTATTTAATATAAAATAAAAAATAGTATAAAATGCATATTTCTCATTGACTTATAGGTTTTTTTTATCGATTTTTACAGTTATATCTCAGGTAAGATACTCTTAAATTTGATTTAAAATAATTTCGGCGGGTAAATTAAAAACAAAAACCACTGAACAAAATACAAAACGAAACTGACAACATGTGAATCAACAACGTCGAAGACTTTTCTGTAATTCTCAGACCTTTTGCGAGATATAGATTATAAACTAACAATTTGGTAGTTGTTGAAGATGGGTTGATTATACGCATAATAACCACGTCTTATTCGAAAAAGATATAGCATACACTGTGGACATAGATAAAACATGAAATAAGGGGTTCAATTCATGTGTATATATTTTAAATAGTATAACAAATTAGCAATTTTTCCTCAAGATATCCAATATTTTATCAGGATTGTTATAACTCTTGACCTTAAAAAGAGCTAATAAATTACAAAATATGAACTCGAAGGTTCATATATAATATTTGTAATATTTTATAAAATAATTGTCAAATCAATTACTCACGCAAAATCGACCCTTCTACATTTTATTTGTCCACAGTCATACAAACTAAAGTAAAAGCATTATATACCAATACTTCATGATTTATGAAGAAAAACAATTTAAATGTGCGACCTTGCTTGTTTTCTCCCTATCAGTTACTACAACAAATCGAAGCAAATTTGGACTGCCGTCCCATTTACAGTGATATAAAACCAATCTGTTAATTAAATGTCATGACAGATTAAGATCAAATTTATACATTGTGTGTTATTTACAGTAGCCGATATCTCATACACTATACTCCTTTTTATAACGTCAAACAACGTGACAGATAAGCGTTATGCGCCTGGCTTTATTAATTGCAAATGAGACCGCGATTTTGTTAACACATTCCTAGAATTCGTATGAACGTTACATTGTTTGAGCTTATTGGCAATAAATAAATTTATAGGACCTTGCTTTGATCGTAATTTCACATGCTGTATGTCGCTTTTACATTACATCATTACATAACGCGTATTTTTTAATAACGAATAAAATGTATTTTACAATAACACACACATGGCTATAGATGATTTATGAATTTATGATGTGACATGGAAAACTTGTATCTTTCTTTGTTGAAAAAAGCCCCAAGCTTGTAACAGTTGTTTCATGTACATGGTTGCATTGAACAAATCGCATGCATGTAATCAATACGGTATCATAGCAAATGTAAATATGTAAATTATGTTTATGATAAACTCGGGATGCCAATTATGCAATTCATAGCTGTCTAAATAAGAAGACAAATCTGAATATGGAAATAAATCCATTCAACAGATAAATCAATATTTTGTAACATAACGATTGTGATGCATCACTTATCTATATATTTAAATGTGCAGGCAACTGGAAAGAAAGAAAATTATAGAATTCGAGAAAGAACAAAAACAAAAGAGGAATCCCTATCTTATAAAATTTTATTTTTATTTCAACAGTGCTTAAACGAACTCAATATGTGTCATTATTGGAACGTTAGATTCCCGATTACTTATAATATAGTTATATTGACCGAGTGCACGCATGATTAAGCCCACACATTTTTCTGTTTGTTTTGTTCAACAAGTAATAAAACGTTCCATCATTCATGTGATTAATTCAGAAAGATTTGAAGTAATACTCAAAATACAACGTTTTACATGCGTAATTGATGGAATATCATTTACAACTTGTGGATAAATAATAGTGCTTTATATTTTCTGCTCGTCTGCTTGTCTCAATTTCTATTGAACATTTCTATTGAACACTGAAATATGTTGACCGTGATCACATACATAACGCGTGTGTTTCCATTAGCAAATACGAAAACAGACTTAAGAATAGGTTCAAAGGAAGAGTGTTTTGAGAAAATTGGATAACACTCTGTCTTTTTAGTACACATAATACGTTTCAATTTATATTTCTCGATTTTCTTGCGTGTTGTGATTTAAAATGAAGGCAACGAAATTGATTAATGTATTTTCGCCCATGGTCAGATGAAGATCAATGATATGGAACAAGACAGTTTTAATTTACCCAGATCCATGAACCCAATATATACGATATAATAATAAAGTGCTTTTGATTGCATGCTTTCAGATGGTGTGTTGGAGATTTCTTATTAGATTAACCAACACTAGATGATCACTGGTTGAATACATTTACCTTGATACCTTGGTTAACGATGTTTGCTGATTTGCTCACAGGGGATCTCATAAAACTCTCGTATCCAATTAATGTTTTCAACCAGTGCTTATTATATACCGCTAACATGATTATTCAGTTTTTTCTTAATGCTTTCAATGGTCAAAGTGGCATTTAAATTGATCTTTTATATATGCTATGACTTTGTTGTAAGCATATGTTTGATATTACATCTTTGTTTTATACGAATGGACACATTGTCCACTTTAGCAATCCAAACAATTTAAACCTATTTTTATTACAGATGGTAAAGCAAGGTTCCGTTAAACTAGAGGGCCGTATCGTCTGTAGAAACATAGAGAATGATTACCCACCTTTAAATTACAGGTTGTAAAGAAAGGTTCCGTTACACTAGAGGGTCGTATCGTATATAGAAACATAGAGCGTTATTGCCAACCTACTACATGCAGGGACCCGTATAGACCGGTAGGGGCGTGTTGCAAGAGATGTCATAAAGACGGTGGTAATGCTTACTTTATGCATACGTTATAAAGTACCAACGTGTAGATTTATTTTAATAATTTAATATTTTCAAGTTCATGTAAGACATCACTCTGTTTCAGAATTCAATATCTGTAAAGAATGGCATAAACAATCGTAAGAAAAAACAATTAAAGTAACAAAGGAAATGGGGTTTCATGTATACGAAGGTTATTGTTTTACCAGCGAAATACTTTGTAGTTTGAAAAAAATGATATTCAGCTGAAAACAATGGTATAATTTGGTCTGAAGAATAGTTTAACCGACAAAACCTCCAGTGAACTAATATTCCTCAAAATAATAATATATAAATATTATGTCATAAATAAGAAAACACGTCACATGGGTTTAGTATTAATAAATTTAACATATGCCGAGCAGTTTCACTCAGCTCATTAAGACATATAACACATAATTGGTTGTCATATTTGTCATAGTAACAACATCAATTTAAGTCATTTCTATTATGCAGTCAAATATCATATAGGGTTGTACAATAATATACATTCAAAAAGCGTTAAGTAAATCAATACAATCTTGTTCTCTTTCCTTACTAGATAAACTGTGTCTGATTATATCTTATAAAAAAGACATATTTAAATCTTCTGGTATTTGTAAATGAGGTATTTATATATTGATCAGATTTAAAAATGTGATATATTATTTCTAGTATTCCAAAAATATCTTTATTTCGAGGGATTATTGTAGAAATGATGGGGCTTATTTTATCATTTTCCGTTAGTGTCTCTGTTTGTTATTGTGAATTATGAAAAGCCTTCTCGATTCGTTGTGTTATATAGGTTGTGTGGCAAATTCTTTGTAACAGCAAGGAATAAATATCGTGCAAATACTTATATTTAAGAATATGGTTTGAAACAATGGTGCCAATTCGTATAATCGAAATGTTCAGTTTAGTATGTTCATTATGCCATTTAATAAAATCTAGCTACTGTTATGAGTATTTGAGTTGATTTAAGTAAATATTCGTGCTAATGCTCGTTTGATTGTAATTTAATATTTATGAACTAAACCCATGCGACTCATCTATTTTATATTCATTTCTTAACTCTGATTCCGTCAAGTTTGTAAACGTCACGAATAGGTTACTTTGTTGTCTGTATTACGTGTTTCTTAATGCGATGTTAAAGTATTGTTCAATTATTGCACGTCCGTAAATACTAGTAAGATTGCCTAACTGGTTATTTGTACAGTAAGCAAAGACACCACATCTGATGAAATAACATCATCAAATGCTAATTGTTATTCACATTTGATGTAATGATAGTCTCTCGTGCTAAACATATAAATACAGGACCGCTATCAGACATGTGAATTAACAATAATCGCTACAGGAACAACATTAAGCGTAATTCCGGAGGACGCATTTTGAGTTGACCCAAATATAAATGCCAATATCGATAACGACAACAATGAGAATATCAGCGATCTGCTATTAGTAGATGAGGATCGCCAGACAGACACATTTACGTCCGATACAGGTGACAGATAATTACCTTTTTATATCAATTTGAGTATTATTTATAAAGATGGGAACGGTAATATAATTATGTATATTGTGTTATAACGTTTGATATTTTGTTGAGGAAATAAATAACACGCTATTAAGACTCAATATGCCAAAGCATTTCAAATCGCATGAATCAGATTGGTTATGTCGTTATTTATTATAATTAAATACATAGTCTAGTTGAAAACCCGTCGTATATCATTTAAGAGATACATGTTCAATATTGTATAAGCAGACATTTAATATCCCGGCTATTATTTATTCGAAACAACAGCTGATACGATAATAGTTAAAAGGTTAAGCTCCTCAATTCCAAGTTAAATTCCAACAAAGCGCTGTTGCTTTAGGACTTAAGGTTATAGATCAGTGTGAATTTTGTAAGAGGTACTTTGGCAAGTAGTAAGTCTTAATTGGCTCACTCCCTACTGAGCAATATGGTATAAACACATTTGCAGCATTTACGGCTCTGTTGGTCGGGCGCGGATTGCAACGCATAGGTGGTAGGCCCGTGAAAACCAATGCGATTACTATGGTGCATATTCTAGATATGCCGCTATCATCACTCAGATTTGCTCTTCGATTTAGCAGGCACACAATATATTTTTTATTTTGTGTTTTGTATTCTAGACAGCTTTGAATAATTAATAATAATTAAGCAATGAAAATTATAAACATGTGAGAATTGCGTAAGATAAATTCAGGAATCTAATGTTAATTTGTTTAAGCTTAAAGACCCTCTGATGTTGCGAATCACGAAAAACAATGAAGATATTCTTACCCAGCAACTCCTTCCAAAACAATCTAAAAGAAACGGTGTTGTAAGTTTATTATTATAACACAGTCATCATAGAAACGTTGAGATAATACCACCCCTGATATAAAAAGGCAGAAACTTTATGGATCCATGAGATCAATAGAGAACCAGAATAGGAGTATTGGTGAAAAGAACACTTCGATTGTATTTCCCATAAATTTTCGTATTTTAACAATACAAAAAAAAAATACACGGACTCACATGATAACTGTATCTTATATTATATCCAATTAATGAAAAATTATGTAAAAAGTGCTGGTACAAAGAGACATACAATTTGGTTAAACGGTGCAAGTGGAATACTTTTAATTTTACAACAGCAAGAACAACAACAGCAACAACTACTACTTTTACTACTACTACTACTACTACTACCACTACTACTACTACTACTTCTACTACTACTACTACTACTACTACTACTACTACTACTACTTCTACTACTACTACTACTACTACCACTTGTAATGAAACGTAGTTTTTTGTTTCTATTGAAAGATGTTGTGAAACTCGATAACACATTAACGATGTAAATAAAGACCCACTGAATAAATTATTTTATGCGACATTAGCCTAATTAAGTCCATATATATTTGTAAAATAAGTAGTGCGTAACCATTGATCCTTGTGAACAAATGACTATGTATGTCTTTGAATGCTTTGAATTTATAAATGTTATACATTCGCAGATATATTGGGAGATCCACAACATCATTTAGGAAACAACACGTCGGATAAGTGAAGACGTTACATTTGCCATAATAACGACATCGAGCTACAGGAGAGGGGAACTGTTTGGAATACGACAGAATACGTTTTCAAACATAGGTCAGAACCTTATTTTATTTGAAATATGTATTTACGTCAACGTTTGGTATTGATAGCCATATGTTTGTTAATGGTTATAAACTATTTATTCACAAACATAAGCACATATAAAAGAACGTAACATCATTATTGTTGATAAATTCTATATTGTATGGTGTAACAGTATTTCATTTTACAGATTATGTAATTATTTTTGAATACTGAAAGTTTACCAGTTTGTCGACAAATATGTATTTAATGCACAGTACAAATACACGTTTTTTTCATTTTGGCTATATTTATTCTTAATTTTGATACATTTGTTGTTTCTATGTTTGTCTTAAAACGTGGACAGTGGCTTAATTTATGTTCGTACACGTAATATTTATTTATGTGTGTTAGTGCTTTTCTGCAAAAATTGCATAACGTCTGTACATCATATGCATACGCATACCGCATTTATCACATATACACCACAACGTTTACCGCATTCGTGTGAAATGATGGGAACACTTGACAATTTCTATAAACTACTTACTAACCTTATGAAACTAATTATCAAACATTTGTCATGTAAGAGGAGTCTCCACGAAAGTTCGCCGGCACCTTGACAAAGCCAGTATAACTGAAAAAAGGCCCAAGACATTCATTCAAAACACTTTCCCTCATGATTGGCAAGTAATTTGGAATCTAGGCCAGGCATGTTAACTAGATTTATTGACCTTGTAGACAGTACTGGTTTTGACACTTTCGCGGAGATTGCAAGGATAAAGCGCATATTCAGTTATGTTAATTGTTTGAAATTTATGTGTTTCCGAATTATGCAAATAAGTCTCGCTCTGTGAAATAGAGGTTATGCATGTGCGTAAATGTCGTCCCAGATTATCCAATGAAGTCCGCATGGAGTAATAAAGTACGACACTTTTTGCTTCAATTGTATTTTTCGTTTAAAGAAGACTCTTCTTGAAAAAAACAGTTTAGGTGGACAATGTCGTCCCTGATTAGCTTGTGCTACTGCACAGGCTAATCTGGGACGATACTTTACGCACATGCATTCAAACCATCTTTAAACAGAGTGAGGTTCAGATTATTTGCTCATTACAGCTACCTTTGAAGCACTGTTGGGGCCTGACACCACCCAAGGATCCGGCGGTCTGGTGACAATGTTTTACGACTCTAAGTCGAACATGCCATCGTTAACTATACAGCTGGAAGACATGCGTGCAGACAAATGTCGAATGTTGATCATTATGTTTTGTTAAGAGATCAGCGAGTTTGCAAACACTCTAACAACATAAGAAAAACCTGTATACGATAATTTGAGATTTCTTTGAATTAATTGTATTATAGTTATTCCAAAAAATACGAGAGATGTAGGATATAACAATGTATTCTGTGAACACATATTCGCTCTACATCGTCATTAACAAGTAGCATAAGTATAATGACTATTAAATGTTTATATTTTTTTGTGAAATTCCCTCTTCCTACATTGTGACGTTTGAGAGATATACAGAGATAATATATCAACACATATTGCACTTTTCAACAGAGGTAAGGCAGAATTGTGCTTGTGACAATATTTGTACGTGACATATATTTGCGTTCGTTTGAATAGACGGTCAGCCATATAGTTAGTACGGTGTAATTGTATCTTTGAAATTTCCAACTGGCAAGCTATAAGCCACATGTTTACACTGATTATGAACGATAATTTCCGATGTAGTCGTGACATAATTCTATGCAACATGGTGTAACGCTGAATCACAGTTTGCATACATTATAAAATCTTCGCTAAAAAGCATGGAATAAGAACAAAATGTATTGACTGCAGTGAAAGATCTTATTATCATTTAATCGGTAGTCTCACAAAACAAATATTTTCACTTGTGGCTTCATCACTCACGAATATAAGATTTTACACTGACAGCTCCAGGTATTCTCTATATCATCTGATGACTCATACGACATGTCATCAACGTCAATAGGAAATTGGATATATTATTGCTATTTTTTTCAAACGTAGAGGCGGCAAATGATTGGTCAGTTAGCTATAAGCAGAACAATGTCCAAGCTAATAGCAAGAGGAAAAATGAAGGTTCGAGTCACAGCACGCGACGGACATTCGATTATAGGAAATTTGAAACCGATGCTCAATAGAAATGGTAACAGTGTATTATCAATTAAGACAAAAGTGTTATTTTGGTATGCATTGAAATTACACGCTTTCCTGTTTTCTTTTACATAATCTTAGTTTTAATATGAAATTATATTAACACAAAAATATTGTTAACATATGAATTATGTTTGAACACAGAACCTTTACTGCGGTTATTTTTTACATTAATATATATCATCATACTATATATTAGATTAAACTTAAGCTAGTTGGAAGTAAATCACTCATTATTTAGTTTTTGTAACCAGATGTATTTACAGGCCCTTTTATACAATAAGATCTTAACTTTTACTTTTTATGTTTTTTTATTTGTTTGTTTTCTATATTTCTAAAGGTTACCTTTCTGTGTTTAAAATCGGAGGTTTTTCTGGCCATGTTTTATTGAACCTCTCTGAAGACGGGTCTATCGAATACAGACAGGGTTCGTGTGGAATACCAAAATTATGTGCCAAATATAATTAACAATCGCAATAATATTGATTGGTTGGAATAACATTTGTTTCTGTAAAATGTGAAGACGATATATATGCAGAACAAAAAAAAACAGCTTAGAAGTGTGGCGTGCATATACTACAATTATTATCACACACTCCAATTGGGTTTACGATTTCAAATCGATACTTTAGTACTAAGGTATGTCGCTAAATAAAAAACTATATTCAGATTTGCGAACATTATGATTTCTATGCAAATTAACCTCATTTGTAATCCCTTTAATGCAACTAGAAGCTGATATTATTCTACCGGTATCTCAATCAACGTACTAGTAACATAATTTGTATCACCATGGACATGCATTAATGATCATGTTAATGATAAAGCTTCATATGTCTAAATCTGTATATATCCATATTTTATTCTGGAAGGTATACAATCTATCAATGTCACAGACAATGTTTTTAGATACAATTAAAATATCTTTGTTTTCTCATAGAAATGTAAACCGATAAATGAACAATTTTATAATTATATCCTTGATTGATTGACTGATACGTAGAGTCAATTCATTCAAGTGGTCCGCAAATCAAATACCGCACGCTGCTCTACTTTACCATGCCTTTAATTCTTAAGGTAGTGTTCGATGGTGCCATTACCAAAGATGTCACCGTTGATCTACAACGACCCCTTGGTACGAAGGATCACTGGGAACATTTCACTACGATGACATCGAGGACTACTAGTCCACAGAGTTCATTGAAGAGCGTAAATGAATGACACTAGTATAATACCAGAGAAAAACGTCTATGATTTCAATTCGATGGAAACTTTCGTCTGCAAATAGAAATAGGTCATTCAAATAGGTACGCGAACTACTTTTTATAAACCTAAAGTGACGCGTGTATCATTGCAAAATCAACTTTCAATTAGTAAATTGCGGGATAAATCAGGATATAATCGACAACGTAATTATGTTGGCTCTGAGATTATAGACCCTAGTTATATATCCTAGAAAATAAAAATTTGTATAACCATTCCGAATACTTAATTAAAAGTCACGATACAGACCAGCAGGAAGTAATGCAAGTAACGCAAGTAACTTACTTTATATGTATACTATAATAAATACATATTTATCAATTGTTCAACGTTTACATGAGTTCTAGCTATATTAATTTTCACAATATTTTCAACTGCTGTGTTTAGAATAAATGATCACATAAATGTAACTACATGCCACATTTAATTGAAGTCTCTCTACCATCGATGTAAATTATAAATGCTTTTTATTTGATATGCGAGTGTACTGATACTGATATACTGACAAAAAAAAGAAAATTGGTAAGAAATATGTATGCTTTAGGCATAAAAATACGCGGACAAGTTTGGTTAATGTGTTTTACACGCGTGTGTCTTGTGATTCATTCCGGACTAAATGTGAAGGTTGGCGCGCCATTTAACCGGTTTACAATTCCAAAACTTTGTATTGACTATTCTAGGGCGTTGACCACAGCTTTTATCATGTGTTATGTTTAATGTACTGTTTAATGTTATTTTTAATGTTATGTTTTATTTATTGTCCTGTATTGTATAGTCGATCCGTCACTTATTTTTAACTATGACTATTATATGGTAATACTAATTTCACAGTTATTTGTCTTCTGATATAGTTTCATTTAACCTATATTTAAGCACATACAGTTCACGGAACACGTCGAAAAATATATAGATTGCTTACACATTTACGTGTCGTCTCACACCACAGGAGAGAGGTACATACAGAAGAGTCCGCGCTCGAGATACAGTGGCTATACTTTCACATGCAATTCGAATAGATGTTACCGTTGAAGAAGACAGACGATTTTTTCTACTTTACTCAGTTTCCGAAACAGGCCGATTATGCCTTTGAAGGAACATGAGTCTCAAATTGTACATGTCGACCAAACAGTCCATTTAAAAACTATATTAGCAAATTGGCGAATGTACCGAAACACGTTGACATGTATTATGTATTCATAATTAAAGCCCCATTTCTACTCAAAATCAACGAAAATGTCGTACAATATTTCGTAAAATAAAGTTCAACAATTAAAACATGTGTTCCTTATAGCAATTGCCGAAATTTCACGCCGGATGGTGTCTGGTAGCATAGATGTTTGTAGATACAAAATACTCGTTTTTATTTTATTTTGTGACACAATGAATTCCATTTCAATTTCCCGCAAATATATCTATTCATACGACACTCGAACACTAAAATGGTACCATTTAAGCTTAAGTTTTTTTATGCCACTGGTTGTCTTAGACGATTGACAAAAACATCAAATGGTAATCAACAGTTAGGCATTCTGTGTAACGTTTATACATTGACATAATTAACATGTTCTTAAGTAGAATGTTTTTGAATATAATGCATATAATGCATGTTTGATATTATAAATAATAAAGGTGAAAATATACTTATACTTAACCAAAATCTACTATTATGAGAGACGTGTTATAATGCAGAAAATGATAAAATAAATTTCGATTAGAAGGCGTCTCCATTAAATAAATATAAATGACAGCATCAAATGTTGTTTGGAAATGTGTTTCCATTAATGTGTTTTTACAAGTCAATTAATGCGGTCTTCCTATGTCATTTAGCAAATCTGTTGAGGATTAAAGCTTGCTTCCTGTTAGCATTAATGGCATTTTTTGTACCAGTGACATGAAATATAAGGTGTTTTCAGATGAAATATATGGCCTCAACCGTTTCGCCATTAGCATGTGATACTGGTGCGATTTATCTGCAGCCCTGGGGTATAATTGAACAGCTGACAGCAGATTTGTATTCCGAACTAAACGGCGGAAAGATCGTCGAAAGTGTCAACATTTCTAATGATTCCTGCGACACGTTATCCGGGATGGTATGCTATTTCATGAGTAAAAAATAACGAGTTTATATGTGTGTAAATTGTTCCTAGTGTTAATACAAAACCTAAAGCCCATGAAATCAAGGCTCAGCCAAAGATCTATGAGCACATTGAGCTATTTGGCAAGCTCGTATGTAAGGGTAGCTCCGATCCGGCACACATTTTCAAAAATGTATATGCATGATTGAGTTTAATATCACGCCATTGATATACGCCTCTGGGATTAAGTAACTGACACTAAAACTATACTATATTTAAGTGTATAACAATTGTTATTTCACTTAACACAGTTTACATATTTATTTCATATAAAATGCATTTGTCAAAGTGTTAAGTTTTATAGTTTAAAAAGATTTTATGTATATCTGAAAAAAAAAAATCAATTTTATTCCAAATATTTTTGGTTGGTCAATCTGGTAAAATGTAGGCATTTACTTATCGTAATATAAACTACTTAACTGCATGAACGGTTGCGATCCTTATGTTTTGACATATACTACTAAAACATATAATAATAATTAATAAAACACATGTTTTGGAAAAAACCACACTAATGTATGCGTTAAAACATATATTACATTGAATACATGTCTTAATAATAACGGGCACACGCCTAAGATTTGAAACTATACTTTTGATGATAATTATGTCTTAAATTAATAGTAACAAATGAATTATTATTTATTATTTGATCAGTTTCGATAACGACATATTAAGTTAACTGGGATCAACGATACATGAAGCACTTCTCTAATTCTATTGAAAGCTGCTTATTAAATATAATATAACAATGATGATGATAATAAGTTCATATCACGAGTCGTCGTTTAATGAATGCATATACCACTTAAACACACATCTACTTAAGCACATAAAAACAACAACACACTCATAATGTTTGCATGTACATATCAGCGAGTTGACGTGCGATGTGATGACTTCATGTGTCCAGCAACCTCTTGTAAATATCCTGTACAACGACCTGGGGAATGCTGTCCTGTCTGTGAAGATGACTAGTTTAATTAAATTAAATTTATCTCGCAAACATGTACATGATACGCGTAAACGATACGTAAATTTCGTATACACATCTATTTTACACGATTCTGGTTGGTTTAAACACTATTTATTTAGTTCATAGAAAGTACATAATAAGCAATACAATACAAAACATACATACTATTTTCGAACAAAATACAAGGCAGGTAGAGATTGCAGTATTGCTTAACATAAAGGCTGTAGAATACAATTTGACAGAATTGAGAAAAAAGCTCGAGGCTTATAAGTCCTTCAGCCAAATACCCAAAATTGAGGTGGGTGTACCAGTAAGGGGGGCAAAACTACACCTATATATCTTGCAAGATGCATGCCAGTAGCATATGAAAATGGTTGATAACAGTCTGGTATTGGCAGCTTTTGGTATTTTTTTCTCTTTTGAAGATGGGGCGTCAATCAGCTTAATTTTCATAAATTGTCTCGGAGAAATTGAACCGCAACCGGTCAATATATGAAAAAAATACCTTCAACCACCAAAAAATTGCTACAAAAGGTATTTTAACTGAACCTGGTAGGGTTGAAGCTTCTTGAAAACATCTCAACAGTTTACCACAATCGGACCTCCGGAAAGTTGTTTATTTCAAGATGGCCGCCAAGATGGCCGCCAATACCTATTAATGATCATAACTATGTAACTATACAATCAAATTCGATGAATTTGGTGTCTATTCATAGGTTTCAAT
This sequence comes from Dreissena rostriformis, assembly GCA_007657795.1. Lineage (NCBI taxonomy): Eukaryota > Metazoa > Mollusca > Bivalvia > Myida > Dreissenidae > Dreissena > Dreissena rostriformis. Next base: position 239,076 of record VMBQ01000473.1, on the reverse strand, counting down.
GGGCAAAGAACACATACAGATCATCAGACATTGTTTAAGTGTACAATAGTACACACAAATCCACCATGGCGTCGAAAATGGCCGCCAAGATGGCCGCCAAAACCTATAAATGATCATAACTATGTAAATATCCGCTCAAATTTGATTATTTTGGTTTCTATATATGGGTTTCAAGGGGCAAAGAACACTTTTAGATCATCATACATTGTATAAGTTTATTATATTACACCCAAATCCAAAATGGCGTCCAAAATGGCCGCCAAGATATCCACCAAAACCTATAAATGATCATAACTATGTAACTATCCACTCAAATTTGATGGATTTGGTGTCTATACCTACGTTTCAAGTGGCAAAGAACACATAAAGATCATCAGACATTGTTTTAGTTAACAATAGTACACACAAATCAAACATGGCGTCTAAAATGGCCGCCAAGATGGCCGCCAAAACCTATTAATGATCATAACTATGTAAATATCCACTCAAATTTGATTATTTTGGTGGATATACATAGGTTTCAAGGGGCAAAGAACACATTAAGATTATCAGACATTGTTTAAGTTTATTATATTACACACAAATCCAACATGGCGTCCAAAATGGCCGCCAAGATGGCCACCAAAACCTATTAATGATCATAACTATGTAACTATCCACTCAGATTAGATGATTTTGTTGTCTATACCGAGGTTTCGAGGGGTAAAGAACACATTACGATTGTCAGACATAGTTTAAGTTTATTATGTTACACAGAAATCTCACATGGCGTCCAATGACACAATACGAAGGACCGCAAGTCCATTACTTTTGACGTGATGCTTGTTATGTGAAACGCCATAGTTTGGACCTGCCGCGATTTCTGGATTTTGACAAGAGGATCGATATTTTTCAGCTTCAGGCAACACTGAATTGGCAGGGAATGATGCGTATCTTGCATCAGCAAAGCCAGTACCCTGGGCTGTTGTCAGTCAAATTCTTGCCTATGATTAATATGTACAATGGGGACAAAGCGTGCATTCTGTCAACATAAGTCTTAGTTTGCAACCTTGCCACAACCTTCACACCATTGTAACGTTTGACCAACCCTTGTATTGGAAGGCTGCCGAAATCATCATTGATGCGCCACAAAGTAGTTGAAAATGTTGTTCAGAATTTGGGATGTTTCATAAACGTATGAACTTGCGGGGGGGGGGGCAAAGGATCCCTCATGGAAGAAACCGCTCTCAAAAACATACTTGAGGCTGTCTATTGAGAAATGCAATTGTGCACATTGTGACACGAAAAGCTGTCCAGAGGGCTTCACGGGACCATCTTCTTGTTGAAAAGTGCATACACAGCCAGCTTTCAGCCGAAATGACCAAGGAAGATCCAGACATTCAGATACTGCTGGATCATGCCAAGGATTTGTACTCTTCCCTTCTGAGGGGCAAAACGACGCTAGCAGATGATATGTTATGCGATTTTGATCAAACTCGAGAGGGCTACAGAGAAGAAGAAACATGAAATTGCCCAGACCTCAAAGACAAGCATAGTATGGCTGAATTATCAGCTTATGATTAACAATTCAAGGGTGTTGATTAAAGCATATCGTACTGGGTGTTGGTTGATGCATTAGGCAGTGCCCGATTTGCTATCCATCTTTGCTGCAGCTGGGTACATTACCTGCAATCTGCGTATTACTACATATATCTGCAGCAAATAAGCAACCTAGAGGAAACGCACCCGGACGTTTATCGAAAGTTCGGTATTGGTTTTCACGTTGTTTGTAGGAGCCATCAGTGCTGGGCTGGGCTAGGACTTGATCTTGTTATTGAGCAAACATTGATGATGTTTTTATAGAGCACATGTGGTCTAACTCGCGGCAGTGGAATGACCGAGGAAATGCAAACCCCTTGGACCCTATCTGCAACATCCGAGCACAACAGTGCGATGCAGGATTTCACAGACCTGACCTATACTACAAGTCCACAACACAAAGACTCAACTGAGGCGTGCATCAAAGGGGATTCTTCTGATCTAGAGAAAATGCAGACACAGATTACAACCTGCTCACCATACACAGCTGACCCTACTCTGAGAAACATGGTCAATGGGATAGTGGCTGGGTCAGATGTGAATGTTCATGCAATTGAGGCGGTTTGGAAAACGATCATAAGAGATATCATAGGAAAGTCGGTCTTTGCTTATAAATTCACGAGAAAATACAGAGCCAAATCTCTTGGGAATAGCTTGGCTGTTAAGATCGCTTCTGACCGTGCTTTTGATCCTGCTCTTCTGTTCCAGCGTTTTCTGGTGGTGTCAAAATCTGGAGATCCTTCCCTTGCAGTCGTATTGTCTTATGAACTGAGCTCCCATCCTGCTGCCTTCTTTGAAGCCAAGAACATACTTTGTACAGCAGATAAGCCTCAGATCGCTCAGGCAATTTGAGAGTATGCTGTAGACACATCATGTGAGGCTGTGATGAACTGTATTCATGAAACAGATGCATGATGGTGGCACTTTGCTGCATCGTTAACCATGGAGAAGGGCGACTCATATAACGCAATAGCCGAGTCTTATGTAGATTCAGAGAAAGGCATTACGGACAAGCGACAGTGGGGTTCGATGGCTACGAAGACGGTGATTATAACAAAGACAAAACGCACCGGAAACGTGAATCATATTGTGAGTTTCAGCAAAGAAACAGAATGCTCATGTAAAAAAGGAAGACTTTTTGTCTCGTGACAGAAACAAGGCCGGCATGATTGCTCTGATCAGCACAACTCTGACTAAAATGGGATGCTATGTTGTTCTGTCTTCAGGGGATGCAGACGTTCAAATTGTTAAAGCAACAGTATAACGATCCCGTCGTAGCACCACAACGTTGGTGGGCGAGGATACAGATTTGCTCATCTTGATCCTGCATTACTCCGAAAGGGACAATAAGACCATCTACTTCCGCTTTTATGTAAATAAATAGTCAAAGGAACGCAAAGTGTATAATATTAACCTTTTGAAAGAACTCGTGCTTATTCAGGCTGTAATTAATCTTCAATGATTTTCAGCAACGGTAAAAAATGAAGTCTACAGAAGTTAGTAAAACCTGATCCTATCATGAAGTCATGTGCTGGTTCATTCTCTCTTCCAAATGTCGTAAATTGGATTTTATGATTATTCAACTCCTTAGTGATAACCTCAATTCGATTAAAGTGTTCCTTGTCTCCTAAACTATGGCATTTTACATAACAACCATAACGTTTGAGTAACAAGTTATGGACTTGTGGTCCTTCGTATTGTGTTGATGGCCATTTTGGACGCCGTGTTGGATTTCTGTGTAACATAATTAGCTTACATTTTGTCTGATGATATAAATGTGATATTAATGTGTTGTTTGCTCTCTGAAACCTGGGTATATACACCAAATTCATCAAATTTGAGTGGATAGTTACATAGTTATATTTTATGATCATAAATATAATTTGGCGGCCATCTTGGCGGCCATTGTGGACGCTGTGTTGGATTTTTGTGTAATATAATAAACTTAAACAATGTCTGATGATCTTAATGTGTTCTTTGCCCCCTGAAACCTATGTATAGACACCAAAATCGTCAAATTTGAGTGGATAGTAACATAGTTATGATCATTAATAGGTTTTGGCGACCATCTTTGCGGCCATCTTGGCGGCCATTTTGGACGCCATGTTGGATTTCTGTGTAACATAATTAACTTACACTTTGTCTGATGATATTAATGTGTTCTTTGCCCCCTGAAACCTGGGTATAGACACCAAATTCATCAAATTTAAGTTGATAGTTACATAGTTATGATCATAAATAGGTTTTGGCGGCCATCTTGGCGGCCATTTTCGACGCCATGTTGGATTTGTGTGTACTATATTAAACTTAAACAATTTCTGATGATCATTATGTGTTCTTTGCCCCTTGAAACCTAGGTATAGACACCAAATTCATCAAATTTGATTGGATAGTTACATAGTTATGATCATTAATAGGTCTTGGCGGCCATCTTGGCGGCCATCTTGAAAAAAACTACTTTCCGGAGGTCCGATTGTGGTAAACTTTTGATATGTTTTTAAGGACCTTCTACCCTACCAGGATCAGTTAAAATACCTTTTGTAGCAATTTTTTGGGGGTCAAAGTGTATATTGACCCTACTATTTTGGAGGTTCGCTAGTTTTTAGGAACTTTTCTTGCAATCTCATTAATATTCATAGATATGCAAATGTACTAATTTGCATATTTAACTGCAGATCATACTAGGTAATAATCATAATCTTCATTTTAACACCAATTTTTTTTTCTAGGACAAATTTTGAAGAAATATTTGAGAATTATACTAGCTAAACTAGCTATTTAGGCAAAGCCTGACGGTTGCCATAGAAACAGCTCAATAATAACTTATAGCTGCCCAACTGAGATTGTTATCACACATTTTGTTTCTTTATATTGAGTATACAATCAAGTAAGATAGGTATTGCTTTGCCCCCCTGAGTGGTACACCCCGACCCATCTGGCTGATAGACTAAATGCTATGTCTCTCTTCTGTCAGTAAGAAGGTAACACTAATATCCACCTTACATCCAGAATAGTCAGGAATTTATGTCGCTTTCAGGTTATGTTGGCAAGTTAAAATTAATACAAAGAACATTACTGTATAATTGAACTGTTTGATAGAAATTCATGTCCATTACGAATGGAAATGGTGTTTAAGAAACATGCTAATACATTGGTATGTGGAAAGCTTATATGTATTGATAACTTATAAACACAGGCGTGTGCAGAACATTTTCGCGTCCATTTTGCGACGATAATTAATCCATTGACTATATACCTAATAAGCATTAACATAAATAATGTCCATAAAGTATAAAACACATACCATCAACGAACGACATACGGATAAACAATACAACCTTAGTGAATCTCTACAGAGGACAACGAAACTGAGTACAGACACAAAGGCAGCTGCTATTACGAAGGCGACAAGCGTTGGCATCCGGTCGGAGTCTTCTGGCATCCGTATGTGCCACCCTTTGGATATTCCAAGTGTGCGATATGCAATTGCATGGTACGTTGGGATCAGTTTTATGTTTATCTATAAATAGATAGTTCGCAAGACAAGTATGGTATTGTTATTTGTGTAGTCATATGGTCAATCCGTTTGAAAAAAGAGGACTAATTTAATTTTGTGATTTTAATATAGTTTACATATGGCAAAAACTTAGTGATGTTTTGCTTTCTTCTACGTATTCTTGTGGACGTATCTAAAATAAATTGAATTAATTATTATCAAAACGCTATTATTAATTGTAACATATCACAAACAAATAGTTGATCAATTACATGCCAACCACTGGCTATATTTGTTTTTCGGAGCCCAGTGGACACTGATTCTTATCCTAGTGTTACACATAACTTTGATCTACATCCTTTGGGTATGTTATTGAATAATTACAATGACCTCAACTCGTTGCTTATAAGGCAAATATACATGTGAAACACGTGCATAATAAAAGTAAAACGTTGTTTTGAACTGTTGGTACTCGAATTCCGGCTAAGGTCTATTCAGAACTGACGATTAGCAGTTCTGCTGATAGGTGTTAATCGGAACTAAAACCCATTTTATGTACCTATTTGACAATAAACTGTTGGCCAATTTATTTGATATGATCAAATGAAGTAGTATTTACGAGAACTGGCGTAACACAGTTTGTGAAAAGTACATCAACGGATATAAATGGTATACGCGTATATGTGTATTTTTAATTCGAAAATCTGAAAAAAAATACAAGTTATTGTATCCATGTGACTCAGTTTATTATGTGGTATCATTTTTATAATATGTATAATTAAATACACTGTATTACCATGCTTTAATTCGTAAAAAAACACAAGCATGTTTTGATACCATGAATAACTAAATTTTGTAAACGTTCTAAGAATGTACAATATTTGAACTGTTGATATATACCAAAGTAGAGATCTTATCTCGTATCGTTATGATAACATTTTACAAGTGATAATATATTTATCTTTATATTTAGGAAGGAACTCTTAATGCGAACTGCACCCGCTTACCCTGTCCTGTATTGTCGTGTGGCCAAGACAAACTATACGGAATTAAGTGTGTCCAGGTACAACTATGATTTATTTGTGTACAACAATTGGTTGCTGCCAGATTAGTCCATCTATTTTTGTAAACGTGATTAAAAAAATATGAGTTAATGTATTAAATTATGTATAATTGTTTATTTAATATTGTAACAAATTTGTATTGCCATGTGACATGATATAGCTTTTTGGTTTCCCTAATACCGTATATATAGTGGTTTTAAATTACTTAAATGTTTATCGTTTTGCAGATGATGCTAATATTTAAAAAAAAATCAATAAGTATTAAGTCAAAATCACAGAAAACAACAGGTTTGTTGTCATTTCAAGTAAATAGATTAGACAACATCTTCTATTGAATTTAAGACAATAGTTGGTCAATTACTCCATAGTAAATTTAAGTTAAAAAACAATCCATACGAAAGCTTCTGGAGATGTAGTAACAAAAAACTAAATCCGTCCCTTTGGACAAAAAATTGAGATTTTCAATGGTTACGTTTTGATGTACATACATGGATGTGTCGTGAATATAATACATATATATACTTACTTTTGCCATAAACAGAATGCATATTTGGAACCAAGAAATACCAGCATGGAAAAAATGGAATCCGCTGTAACATCCGTTTGAAGAAATGAGTTGTTACATTTGTTCATGCAAGGTACGACAATAAGCTGATTGTGATGTTAATTAATGCCTAGTCGCGTCTGAACATATATAATGTGTACCGTACAGCTGTACATGTATCAAAGCATAATGATTTACATTAAAAACAGTTTTTTCTGTAATCTTTAATATTGTTATGTATAAGTGTGTTGCGCTTTGTATGGAATATCATAATTCATGCACATGAAATTTATGAACATTTGCGAACGATAATTTTATAAATGTCGGAATCTCTTTAAATATATGCCGTTTCATTTAAATTAGTAGTGTGACGTCGGTTTAGTATAATATGAGGTGCAACAACATATCTTACTCTAAAAACAAACGAGCTTTATACTGCACATAATAGACGTTATTGTAGAACGTTCAGATGTTTTACGTTTCTTAATTCAGAGCGGAACAGCAAAATGAAGAAGGAAGAGTTGTTCCATTCTCGAATGCAAGGCGCAGTATAATCCAACAGACTCATGCTGTCCAATGTGTACAGGTGAACAAGAACTGACTCATACTCTTGATATGTAAAACAATTGCAATGTGTGATGTTTAGTAAAATTGTTTTTGTTTCAGCGTGAATCTGTTTAATAGCTTAACAGGGGCAAATCTACTTCCAAAGACGCAAAGTACATTTTGGTATATACGTTGAAGTGTGCATATAATATTTTTAGAATCATTTGACATAGTCGAGTTACAATTAAACCATTATAGTATGTTGAAAAATGAATAGCATTTTGCTTTAGCTCTAATCATAATTCCATTCTAAAAACATTTTATTCAATTGTATTTTGTTTGACTACAATAAACATTTTGTCTGTAACAGATAAAATACAGAGTTGGTTTCCAAGCGTAAAAGAGACATATTTTTATTTCTGGAAATAACGTTCACATCTTTATTTTCTATAACATATTTATGTTAACAGTCGTTTCTCATTATGTGTTAGCCTTGTATAATATAGATTATCGCAGGAACGTTCTTTTTGTCGTCCAAATGTCCCAAAAGCAATTAAAACAATTATGATGAATAGATAAGTCCTTGCAATCTACTTTATTTCAACCCCTCGATGAGATTAATTCCAAATTAAACGTTTTTATTAGGTTATTTGCATTAGGTGACTATGCGATGTTATTTGTATTATGCTTTTGAAAGAAGTAAGGCGTTACTGCAACCAGCATCTAATTACTACAGTTAAATTGACCACCGTGTATACAATCGGTCGCAGGTAGTGGCCGAGGCTTCAGTACACATAGGCTTGACAAGCAATGTTCCCTGACGTTTGGCATCACTTCTAAAGATATTGAGCTTTGTTACATGAGCTTTGTAACTGTGAAATGTTACTTACATAAGTTGTTGTGAAACCAAACAAGCACAGCATATGTCAAAGTACCATTTCTAATCAGATAAAATAATGAAAAATAAACACTAAATTAAATGCGGAAATATTCAATTAAAACTACAATATATACTTAAAATAGCCAATTTATCCGACATCAAAAACACACATTTTACGAAATGTCAATTTAAAAAAAAAGACTTTGAATAAACGATCGTCATCATGAAAACACGCTGATTTTACGGCCTGGATTTAGTTGTGTTGGTCACCAATTATAAGTCTACGAACTTTTTTAAAATATCGAAAAGTTACTTTTACTGTGCAAACACACTCAATATTACAATATTTATTGTGAACAAGGACTCATAGTTAAGAGAATTGATGTTGTGTACTATATATGTTAACAACTATGAAACGTTTAAAGATTACATATCATATACTAGTGTTACTCATTATATTACATTGCTAAGTATAACTACTGAACGTTGTATTACTGTAAAACAAATATAAAAACAAATATAATTAAATATAATTAAATATAAACATCTTATGATTTGGTTTTACTTCTTTGTGATGTATATACTGTTATTGTTGTTTTTGCAGTAGGCCTCTGCGATTTTCACACAGTGCATACCCACACTACAAACACGTCTAGGGAAAAAGACAAGCATTGTTTTATTACCACACATAGGCCTTTATTAGATCATAAATCGTGTATTAAAGTGTATGTTTTCCCTACCTTTGACAACTTACTCGTTAAAGCGTCGTTAAAGATTCACTTTTTTATAGTTCAACCAAAGTACAAAACATCGTAACGATACATTAGTTGGAATGAAAACATAATTTGTCACATAGTGCCTACACTTCCCCGCACTTGATCCATAAATTGAAACAAATAAAACTCATCCATTATGAAGGAACATGATATTCTGCTATACTTTTTCACGTTATATAATTCTAAAGTGATACGTATACTGCATCTTTTTAATGGAAACAGTGAACAAGACGTGCCGGTACCTTCAATTAAAAAATCTGAATGGCATACTATAATATGGCACCTAATTTTGGTGCTTCGGCATAATCGATTTTAAGACAAGCTCAATCGTTTTTATTATGTTTGAATTTAGTGGTTCAATATATATGAAAGTCTTCTTTCACAAATTACAAATTGATGGCCTCCTTTCGCACGCATGGCACACTTATTGAATCAGATGTTGTTGTATCAATACAATCAGACAACGCTGTCATTGTTGACGAATTGCAATGATGATTTAAACATGCACCCAAACACATTTGTCATTTAATCAGTATCGTGTGTGCTTGTTTTCTCGTGTCTGTTTAATATACTAAACTTCAATAACTTCCATTTTACATTTATCTTGATAATGGACAACGATAATCTAAATTTTAAAATTCAAAGCAAAATGGCTAGTCATAGTTGCGTAATAAATGTATAACTTATGCTTGATTATGTATAACAACCGTTAATAATACAAAACTAATATCTTATATTAGAGTTAACAAAAACTGGTGATTTTATCGAAGGAGAGCTTAACACGAATCGAAGTATGTGGTTTAAAACCTACTGAAATATTTAGTTCTCCTTCGACACACATAATTATTAATGAAAAATGTATCCACCCAAGCAAATATGTTATTTATCCTGTGTTTCATTAATAGCATAATAATTGGATCTTGCTTTAAGTGATGGTTATAATAAGATCAGTTCTTTGTTTAAAAAAAAAGTAATAACTAATATTTAATTGCCTGCCATAATTTTTATTTCGGAGTTTGGCTCAGAGCAAAAAAATTGTACTATCATCACAACCTATTAGCAATTCACACACGTGATGATTTTATATATTTGTCCATTGTTTTAAAAAGTGTAAGGCTTCCATTAAAAGAAGTACTGTTCGGGTTATGGTGGACGATAGACTACTTGCGACATGTAATAATACAATTATCTCCGGTTGCCTTTGCTTTTGACTGGTAATAGATTGTAATGCGTGTATTAGGTTTATTTTTTAAATTGTTTAAATCGATATTCGAATTGATTCGATTGTTTTTCTTTGTTCTTGGGACATTACCTCGCTGGGAAAGACGTCATAGTATAATATTTCGTTGCCTGTTACGCTTATTTAGCACGCACTTAAGTATGTACATGTCAATCAAACGTATTTTTTCCAAATACGTTGTTGCGGTTTGTTAGAGTTCCATGAAATGGATAAACATTGTGCATGTGCTCCCAGAACCGCGTATAGGGTTTTTTAAAATTACAGGTATATCAAATATCTAGTGTTTATTCAAATATTAACAGAAATTCAATTCTATTATGTGTACTAACATAATCATTTTGGTGCCTCCCTCCCTTACAAATATGTATCTACAGTATTTGATGTTAGCAGCATGTCCTTCATGACAAAAACAATTAACTGTTTTGTATATCAGTACCTGTGATTTTTTACACTTACGGTATTTGCCTTTTGTCAATCAATCAGTAAATCAATCGCTTTTTGTTCAAATTACTTTATAAAATCATCAAAGTTATAAAGTCACGAGATTATTTCGAGATGCAATGATCACACCAAAAGTTTACGAGCTATGATGTTTTGCGTCAATTGCGTTCATGTATATTTGTAACCATATATTGCTCTTATACCAACTGAAAACGCGTATCCTTTAAATTCGTTTTCTGAACTTTGCCACGCCGTCGACAAATCATTATACGATCTACAGCTGTTATTTTAATGTATGCTACTGTAGTAACATACGCAAATGTGTTACAAATTTAATTGACAATTATAGAGGAAATAACGTAACATTATGGGTGATTAACACCAGTTAACTTTTTACATTTTCTTTATTTCGTAAACTATTAGTTCGTTATTACATATAAAATAGTCGCAGGCGTGAACATCTCATCAGCATGCTCGTTTTTAAAGATTTTTGATACACTGGTACACTAAATTATTCGATTCAAGCGTCACATTTTCGCATTCATGTTAGGTACATTGATTTGATATAGTTTTGAATGCTATATTTATGTTATATTTACATGGCAAACAGTCGTGATTTGATATTTGCATGACGCAGTATTCAAGCTGCTTTAAGGGAGTCATATCAACTGATAATACGTCATTATATTTTTCAAATAAAGAACATGAGCTTATAAGTATTTATTCAATGGTTGCTTAACATAAATTACCTGTTTTATAAATGCTCGGGTTTTGTTTTTTTCCGTTAACAAAACCTGTACAAGGGGTAAATGTACTCTTCCCGTCACGGCGAAATAAGACGAAATATTTAAATATGTATGAATAAAATGTAATTAAAACCATCTGCATGTAGGCTATTGGTATCTGTACTTTAGTGTTGAGTAATGCTCATTCAAATGCGTGATGTTTGTAAGCATAGGTTCGAATAACAATAGTGGTATGAATACAAAAACATTTTTCAATCGATTTTCGTGTAGTTTTTCTTAATGATTCTATAAATGTCATTTTGTGTAATTTTTAAATATACTGTTTTTTATACAATACAATTTTTAGGACAAATAACGTCACGATATTCTTATTGAATTTTGTGTCGCATTATGCTGTCATTTTCTGTTGCTTCTTCTTAATTGTTTATTGGTTTTGTTAATCTCTTGTAGCAATCTAGATTTGTAATGTGTATAGTTAGCAATTGACCATTCATGACCGCTTTATATATTAACAACACGCAAGTAAAAATAATTAATATTAATTATAACCAGGGAATGTTAGGTTCGATATTTATAAACTATACATTGAATGTGAGTGATTAGTGTGTTTACTGATGGATTGGTTAGTATGTCTCTAAACAATATATGATGCTTGTTAGTCCAATAACCAGAGTAGTATACCAATGTCGCTTTTGCAGATATAGTAACTTTCAAAATCCAAATGTCCATAGTATGTTCAAATTAGTGAAAATCAGTGAAAATATAAGAAGAAACACGCATGTTTTTCTACCAGTGTCAGTTACTGTTCCTGACAAATGAAAATAAGTGCAGAATATTTACAAACAGTACACATATCAACACAACTATCATTTAGATACAATGACTGAAAGATTATTCACATGTATCCCACCATACTCACTTATGACGCTATTTAGCGCTCATTTTGATGAAGGCATAATCAACAAACGTATGACGTTTACTCTTTGTTCGTGTTTTTTTTTATATTTATTTGTGGCGTGTTCTGAGACTTGTCATGCTTATCCGGCAAAAGTCATTCGAAATGACGTCACTAAATTCGCGCCTAATTTTGTTTAAATTACCTTATGTTTTCTGTGATTTTACCGTTTATCTTATTTAAGTAATATAAACATCGGCACAGACTGGTCCTTGGAAGTATTTTCTATCAAACAAATACCTGTTGTTGGCTTTTTAATTTTAATGAGTTGACGTGTTACTCCCCTTTTACCAAAATGAGCCATGGCTGATGTATAGCCGCACAAAATTCATGTTGATAACGATTTAAGCTTGATGCTTATAATAGTATTTGGATTTAACTTGTCTTTGAACAAGGTTAGTGTTATTTTTATTATATTACATTGCAAATGAAACATGTACAAGTACTGGTTCTAGTCCCAGGAAACGGACTCGAGAGCGTTTATATAAGCCTACGGCTTTCGATGCAATCGAGCTAAAATAAATAGGTTTAAACTAAATGAAACATGCACTCCATTCCACTTCTAACAAGGTTTGACAAACAACTGATCAATTGTTTAGGAATAATTTAAAATCATATGGATGGCTCTGAAAACATCTCACATAAAAAATGCACTGTAAGTAATTTAACTCACTCATTCATCACATTATCACCCAAACTGAACCTCATACATATACATAATTATTGTGCAGGGAGTGTCACATAAATAAAATAAGATTTCACTCATAATCAGTACTGATAACCCAAGTTATTAAATATAATATAGCATACACCATAACAAGTGCCTCACATTGGTTTGATTTGGGTCTGAGTGATGTTTTTTCTGTCATGTTCGTGAAGTTGAATGAAACACAACATGTATTAACATTGTTCAATTGATCGGATACCATGGCAATGAAGACCTCATTGAGCCAGTGTCTTACCATCCCACACCTGATGACCTGGGAACAACATGATCAATAACTACTTAACACCTGCATAAAATTGTTAACGGACTTTCTGAAACATATTTTAAGTCTGTTAAGGTTTGTAACAATTGTTACTATTGTCTATTCAAGTTCATGTATTGCAGAAACATGCAAATACTTAAAACAAGTATATATTATTTTAATGATGACATTCATGGGCAATAATCTGTACATGTATTGCAGGATCATTTAATTTACTGGATAAGTTGTACACCGGCCTTGAAAATATTGGATCTTTTAATGTAAACTTATTTTGCTCAATGAAGTTAAGAGAGGTTCTAATTTTAAAAATAGAAAGCTGTGTTTTAACTGTTACACAATCGATGTTATCCTATCATTACACATACATCGACAAGAAAACAGCCAATGGTATACATTTTGCTGTATTTGTACTCGGTTTAAAACAAAAGGAGCATAATAATGACCTCAATGTGCTTAACATCATGATTACATCTTATTTTTGTTTAAACACATAATCACATCAGACAATCCAGCTGGAAGATTAAAAGCCAGACATGGTCACATTGCACGGAATATATTACCTTCTTGAGAAGAAGTTAAATAAACTACCGTATACCACACCAACAGGAAACACTTAGCCTCTCTGCTCAATGTCTGTGATATACGAGGAGGAATAGAAACGCTGTAAAAAACGAACTTGTCACATCTATCCCACTTGCAAATGTAACAATGCCAACAATATGTGACTTATACCGGCTCACATTACAGCTATTTGCGGTTACATTTTACAATTACGAGCAGTGTGTGATTGTTCTATGACAATGATAAATTTAAGAGTTAACTTCCGCAAGACCTTCCTCATATTTATAAAAATATCTTTGAATGTTGAAGACATTTTACCTTTACTCATTTTATTATGCAGTATTAATAATTTATATTCCGTTCTACTTTAGCGACTTAAAATAACTGCATGATATTTACAAACTGGTTTGTAAATGATTAATGATTCCTTTTATGTTATGTTGTTTGATAGGTTTTATGAAAGCAATGTGTTACATTAATTGAACGATGAAATAAAAAATGAAAAAAAGAGAAAAGTTTGCTGGTCTATGTACGTATTAAATTATGGGATCTGTTTTGAATTATGTATACATTTATATTATCATTTAAATATTACTATATCTGAATTGCGACTTTTAATAACGTTGTGCATTATTGCTTGCAAAGTTTAATAAACATTATATTTAATATTCACATATTTTAAATACATTATTTTATTTTTAACTTTTAAAAATCATTTTGTGTATGGACATTGGTTTCCATGGTCACAGTACAACAACATTATTGAGATACCTCTTGGTACAGTTTTTAACATATTTTGCAGTGTCATTAAGTATGTCAACATTTGGTTATTGTTAGTTATTCTATCTGTTCTTAATGTACTGCAAACTAATTTAGTGCAAATTAACACAAGAGTCAATATCTATTTAGATAAACACTTCGACTTTATATCTGCATTAGGTATGGAAGCATTTTTTTGTCTTATATCAGTTATTTAACAAAAAACCATTACATATCTCGTGTATACACATAATTGTAATAATTTAAATAATGTAAAGTGTGTCCATGGTAACCAATAGACATTTTATAATGTTTTCAATGTTTTTTTTAGTCTTGAGTAGCATTAACTATATCATATTATCAAACCAAATGTCATTGATTTATTCCTGCATTTGTAGATTTATTTAACATGTATTTACTTATTTTGTTGAAATGAAAATAAATAAATAAATGTTTTTTTGTGTGTGTTTTAATAGGCATTTCTTAATCAGCCGTTTTCACCTTAAATTGAGAAATACTGCAAACATTGCATTTTGTCCGTGTTCAACGTACATGGAGGTTTCTAAATATGTGGATATCTCAATGTCGGCCATGTACCACATTTTGACCAAACATCTCAGAACAGGCCACATTTCTAAAGCTTATATAAAGAGAATGTGAATGTGGTGAATAATTGGACATTTATGACACACTACGAAATAATGTCATAGTGATGAATTATGGCTTAAGTACAATGGTGTAAATGGATCATTAAACATACATTAATTTATCCGCAATGTATAGTCTGTTTTATTTCTATGTCGGTACAATCACACACACACGCACCCTTTTTGTCTATTTATCCAACACTAAACTGCGTGTACGTTAAAATGTAAACGTTATACAATCTGTATACGTATGAACATCCAGTCGATATATCAGCAGAGACATTCATGTAAACGTAGTTTTTAGTTAAAGGAATTGATCAATTGCATATATAATACCAGACAATACATACATAACAAACAAACAACATGAAAATGATTCGAATCAGAATCACCACACTAGAACGTTCGGAACGTTCATATCGGGTATTGTGTGTTTCATATCTGGGTCATTATAGGATGCAGCTTTTGTAAAACAATAATTGCACGGATTTTCGACTTGAACCTTTGACTTGCTCGTTGTCTTCACTTCAAAGCTACGAGTACATTTAAGATACCGTATGTAAGGACATGAACACCAATTTTCTGCTATTTTGAGCACGTTAAATTTTAAATACAATCAAAGCACCACTGCAGATATTTCATGTGATCAACTTAATTAGTTTTCTGGGCGATAGCATTACATATTGAAGAGGCTAGCATATCAAACGTACCAAAAATGTGCATCCAAAGATTAAAATGAGTTCGACAGTGCTTAAGGATTCAAATCTTGTTAGTAAACATTAATTCAAATATGCTACATAGAGAATAACAGGTTACTGTCTGATCTTTTTGTAATATATCAGGCTATCTTAGAATAATATAACGGCGAGGCTTGCCGAGCAGTTATTTTTTTCGCGCCGAGCCTGATATATTACAAAAAGATCAGGCATTAACCTGTTTTTCTGTCCATCATACCTCTCTCTAAGTCCCCATTCTAAAAAAATAATGAAATAAAATCGATACGACGCTGCATTTTTAGCGGGAATGAATATGATCTTTCACAAATGATGTACATGGGTTTCGCTGTCTATCGCGCTACAAAGTTTCTAAGCCTCGCATGATAAACTTGATCTTTATCCAAAACTCACATAATATTTTATTTATCCTATTTTTTCCTCCCTTTTCCATTAATAATTATCAAATATCGCATATTTTGCCGATTTTGTTCTTCTGCATTTTTTTGGAAAAACCGATTGTGATCTAAAAATAGCAATAGTATAGAGCTCAAGTTTATACAATTTTTGTTATACTATCGATTTTCATCTGGTAATATGATAAAATATATTACATCTTGCTATCAAATTGTTTGTTTTGTTGAATCTGATTTTATTTTACTAAAAATGATGACTTGATAGATCATTCCGAGTAAAATTACTAACATGCAAACATCGACTTATTTAACAACTTCCTGTTGAACATGACGTCATCAGCATTGACACATTCATTTTTAATATTTGGAATATACGTTGTTTGCTTTTTGTTGTAGCTTTTTGTGGATTAAATGTAATACATCTTGGTATCAAATTGTTTGTTTTGATGAATCTGATTCATTTTTACAATACAAAATTGCTTATTTATTAAGTCTTAGTAATATGAAACATAGACTAATATAAGAACTTCCTGTCGAACGTTATATACAAAAATATATCATGCAACGTTATATCAGGCAGATATAAATGTAGCGGTATGATAAAATGTAATGTTATCTAATAAATGTTTATTTCTCCTGATGAGTTTGTTGCCAGTGAAAGCATGCTATTGCCGTTTGATAACACTTGTTGATGCTATTTTGTATATCAGCAAGAGTACCTGATTTACATTCTACAAAACCTTTCAAATTAATTGAATTATAAGTTTTAACAATATAAACATGTAATCTCTTAGTTTAACAATGTACATTTCAATTCATTACATATGTTTCGCGCGTATTTTAATTACGAATAAATTACATAAAACATGCCCTTAAAATTGACGTCTATTGCTGAAATTCCGACTATTTTACAAACTCAGATTGAATTTAAACAGCACGCCATCGTCTATGTATTGTAAATATCTGTTGTTGCTATCGGCATAGTATAACAATTTATTTTGCGTTTCCATGTATTCAGTATTTTATGCATTAATTAATATAAATTGCAATACACGTTTGAGCTTAATTACGTGATGGTATTGTATGACGTCACGCGCTCTGTTAATTGTATCCTGACGAAGGCGTAAGCAAACACGTCGGTCAATACATTGACAAAAAGACGTTTTGTTGTAGACTTTTCTTAATTTACATCAATTATAAAATACATTTTGGTTCACGCTTTATAAAGTATAAAAATGACACGAGGTTTATGTTTTCCCTATTTGTATGTGTTTCTAATAAAATAGATATTAAAACGTTTGTAAAGTATAAATAAAATTGTAAATAATTCATTATTTAAGTATTTTTGCGCTTGTAATGCACCTAAGAATAATAGTCCACCTTACTCTAACGATCCCGAATATAAAATCATTGCAGTAAGGGCGTGAAGTGTAACTCCTTACGAACACATTCCGATTCTATAAGTATTGTGACTTGTGGTTAATCGCATATAATTGTAGATTTTCGAGTTTTCGAACCACCTTCCAATAAATACCTTTACCAAAGCACTAGCACTATGTAATTCAATCATAGAGAAACTGTGACTGGCTGAGCTGAAGTTTAACTTTATTAAAATTTATTCAAACGCATATCGTTCGGAATCAATCGAAAATTATTATATGCAATGGTATTCATTTTAAGTTGTCACCAAACCTCCAAACCTTCAAACGAACATAAAACAGTGGAACTATATGCAATACAAATAATCTCACATTGTTATATTCTTAATCTTCTGTTTGATCCAAGTTTGATTTCTCCGTCATCTTCAATGTCAATCGTACCATCGTTCAGTGTACTACTCGTGCACGGAAATGAACTAATTGATTAAACAACCTGACAGCACGTTGCATTAGTTTATTTTTGTTTTATTAAATTGTGCATCAGCATGAAGGCATTGCTTCACTGCTTATAATTGCCTCTGCGATTTGTTGCTGTATGGTAAGAACGTTATTAACGCGAACAGTTGTGACACAATTAGATTACGCTTTAAATTATACCCAAACCAGAAATAAACTGTAGTTGAATATGCTCTTCGCTCTTCTTGTACACTTCTGTGTTGTGTGCTATAAGGCTGAATAAGGAATTGTTTTTTGTGTGTGGCTTGCAAATTATAAAATCAAAAACATTTTAGACTCCTTCATTTCGTTTCCACAGTTAATATATTTTAGTTTCAGAGCAGGATCCTACATTATTGGCATCGAACCGTGAAATCGTTGAGACATTTATGTTTTAGATGGCATATGTTTCGAAACAAAATTAATGTCTTGTACTTGTTTTCACTGATATATCTCCATTTTTTAGTGCGGGGCATGTCAACAGTATGTCTATGGATTCGTCTACGATGACACAGCATACTTTAAGGACCACAATTGAGATTGTTGTAGTAAGGGATCGTCCAAACAAAAAGACGGAATATTCATATTGATTGTACAAAGAACATTGCAAGAATTCACTATTGTTGTGTGGTCGCTTAAATTGCAGCATACACACTGTGTTAGCTCTTAAATTGCAACTCAGACGCTGTGTTAGCGCTTGAATTGCAACTCAAACGCTACACGGAAACCCACACGCAGCGAAAGCGCTTCCATTGCCCAACAGCTGCGTATTAGCTTAAATTGCAACACAAACAATGCGTAATCGCTTACAAGGATCAAACGCTGCGTAATCTCTTAACTTGTCATTTAAAAACTTGATCTTATCCAGAGGATGGGCAAACTGCTTTAACAGATACATTTTACCAGCTTAATAAATAGTTATATAATTTGCGTTTGTCTATATAACTAGTTATATATACGGAATGTTTATGGAATTTCATGATCGTAAAACATGTACGATCATGCTTACGCTTTTATTTCGACTAGTGATATATTGTTATTTTATTTAAAAGAAAAACAAAACATATATATGCATACTTATACTTATCTAGCAATAGTTGATCATTTCAATTACTTAACACGTTATCATGTACAACCGAACCAAACAGTGGTAATCCATTGGAGGATAAAATAGGAATTATGAAATTCCGGACACATGTTCAAGAAGCAAATAAGTTTTACCAATGACTATTATTAGCAGGTATATGACAATACATAAAACACACAATAAACATACAAATGAGTACGGTTGGGATCACCGCCTTGGAACAGTCCATTGAAAGCATTTTGAGTTAAAACCGTGTTCAAGGCTAGCTTAGCGTAACATTTACCACCGAATTAATCACTAAACATATTATTCTCTTCTTGGAAGGAAACGTAATCAACCGTTATTACACTAATGCGATAGATTGTGATTTATTTACTATATAAACTGCGATGCAAACAATAGGCCATACGGGTGGTATCTTTCGTTGATAATCGTGTATGTTGGAACAACATTTATATAAGATTGCGGCATTTGATGTATGGTTATTATCATTTGTTATTACTGGCCTGGTTTTTGAAAGGTTGAAAACAGGACACGTATCTGTAATGTCAAACTTGGATTGTTTGCACTTTGTATGTTATCCATTTTGATTATGGAAACAGAAAAATATTTTACAATGTGTATTGCATGTTCTGTTATGAATAAAGTCTGTGTAAACATTGTAAAATGAGTAAGACCATGTGTGCCCGTCAGAGGCATACCAACAAGTAAAATATAAGATTGTTACAAAGATTTTACTTAGTTTAAGTAAAATAGCATATTAAATATGTTGGTGTGTCCAACCGTATAAAATACAGAACATTTGTACACGATTTCTGAATACAGATCAGTTTTTTTTATTTCGCATATTTCACAGTTAAGTTAATAACTCTTGGGAATGCCCCGTTTGTATAAACGTGCATCAGTTGTGATACTTAAACCAACACTCAACGACTGGGATTGTTAACAGGCAAATCGGCAATCGAAACAAATTCAAACAATGTTCATCCTGATTGTCATTTCCTAAGCGCTGATATGATGCGTGTGATGCTATCATTTTGGAATTGCTTTCATTATATGGCCGCTTTTTACGGCAGTCCTATTAATAATGATATTATTAAGAGAAAGTAAATGTTAGTATGGGTTGCATTCTATTATTTCACTGTACGTTAAAACAAATCGTTCGTTGTATGCTTATACCAAGTACACCTTGCATACATATACAGATACATTATTATTAAATTAGGTTTATAGTAGGACGGTGTTACTTTTCAGTGAAACTAAATGGTTTCAGTTCACATTACTCTCCTCAGGGTGCAATTTATATAATACTCTCAACTGCCAGTGATATTATCAACGACCGACCATTCAGCGATACGGCTGTGTCTAGTATTAATTTATCAATGTAATTGATCATCTTAATGTTTTATAACGGGATAATTATATAGGATATCTTGATTGCTGATGCATTCGATTATATTTTTTCAAAGCATGTATTTTATGGGACAATATTTAACCATACACGAGTTTCTATATTTGTCAACATTGATAAATTATCTACACGTTAATTGTGACTTTACACTCGTAGGCTAATGTCTAGTATTTCCTAGGGAATTGTTGGAAAATGTTTGCGTTAGTAACGCACATATCTGGTTTCGCCCTTTAAAAGAATTATGTATTAATACGATAAATGTTTCGAGTCATGACACATTTCGGCGCAGTAGTAGTATAAGTAGTATTAGTAGTAGTGGTTGTTGTGAATGTAGTAGTAGTAGAAGTAGTAGTAGAAGTAGTAGTAGTAGTTTAGTAGTAGTAGTAGTAGTAGTAGTAGTAGTAATAGAAGTAGTAGTAGTAGAAGTAGTAGTTGTAGAAGTAGAAGAAGAAGAAGCAGTAGTAGAAGTAGAAGTAGTAGTAGTCGTAGTAGTAGTAGTAGAAGTAGTAGTAGAAGTAGTGGTAGTAGAAGTAGTAGTAGTAGAAGTAGTAGTAGTAGAAGTAGTAGTAGTAGTAGTAGCAGTAGTAGTAGTAGTAGTAGTAGTAGTTTAGTAGTAGTAGTAGTAGTAGTAGTAGTAGTAGTAGTAGTAGTAGTAGTAGTAGTAATAGTAGTAGTACTAGTAGTGTAACCAGTATTTGTCCACATATGAGAACATTTGGCTCATTGTTTTTACTTCAAACGTTGTTCGCTCGAAAACATAGTAATAGGACTGGAATCACCAACAACTATCCTGATTGCTCTATCCGACGTTAATTAAAGTTAACGAGAATTGCATGTCTTGGAGACATTTATTATATTCTTCGAAATCATTCCATATGTTTACGTCCGGCTCATTAAGTTATTGTGTATCAATATCGGACATTGGCAAGGGTCGTTAATGCGAAAACAATTGTATGTATACCTGTACGAAGCTTCGGTTAAGAAGTGAAGTTATTGTATACGTCTGGGAGAGTCTCATAGTACAATGCGCTCTCTTCAAAGCTGTTACAAAAAGGGACAAAGATCCTTCAAAATTGTCGAGCTAAATATATACTTTACAGCACAATTATTTAAAACAAATGCATAATTAACTTTATATATGCCGTATTATGGTTGATCATCTATAGTTGGCAAATGTATGTTAGTGCATTTCTTTCAGGTGGTTCATATAAAGTAATACAAAGTAAAGCCAACACAAATCAAAGTTTTTGTATGAAAACTGTTCCAGTATAGAATTTTTTACAAAATACTAGGAATTAATTATTTATTGTATAAAATGATTTAACTAACATAACAAATTGTACTTTTTGTAACCAAGAAGAAGAAACATCATCCATCTTTGTTTGGGACTGTGACAATGTCAACATACAGATTAATTATATGAACGCAGAAAGAAAATTACAAATTTATAATGGATAACTTAAAAGCGTATCGGGGGCTTACTCCATGTATAATAATATAAAACTAACTTAAATTTGTAAAGAACGATGATCAGTAATTAAAACAATGGTTAACAAAACAAAATAATGACTTTATACATAAAGTGTATCTTTGTCACTGAAAAAAAGTGTTTGGGTGCGTACATCAAAATTTTGCTTCTTTGTCTTGGTTTCTGTCTGTGTGCAACTTTTTTTTCTTTTAGTTCTTTCCTTTGTTGTCATTTAATGAATTTTGGCATACACAATGGAAACTACCCATTTGTACCTTTGTTCATGACTATTACATGCTATATACATTGTTGATACTTGTTGGTACTGTTAAAATATCTTTTTACATAGTATGCATTTCTTTATATTTCGATGAAATTTCTGAATAAAAGTTTATATACAAAAGGACGATGTTTTTTTAATAATTAATTAACGGAGCTTTAATGGACTCTACTGGGTAATCTTTTAGTTTCCTACTTTGTCTCGACAAATTTCATCATTCATTTTGGACTTTGCAAATTGCGTGTTAAGACAATAATTATAATGGTTTTCATGGATCAGACAATGGCATTAATATGGATGCATAGAACCGGAAATAGTTCACTAAACATTTTCTTTAAATTTCTCATTATTTTGCCACCTTTGGATTGGCTAATTCTACAAAGGCAGCAATATAACCTAAATGTACTTAGCCTCTATGCATATTTAAAACTATTCGTATATCGCTTAGGACAAAGCAGTTAACTCCGTTAATGTCTAAGAAACAATTGCCTACACACTAAACATAAATATGTTAAAATCCATATCAATTATTTAAAAGGACTGTCCAACAGATAAAGCGTCGCACGACGCGAAGCGATATTTTGGGAAACTACCAGGATTGCTTATATAGCTAAAAAATATATCCGCTAAAAACATGAGCGTGGATGGTCGACTGGTCTTAGCGTGTAGCTTTTTACTCCAGGACTCCAGGAATCCAGGGGTCAGTGGTTCGAGCTCTGTTAAGGGTTACTTTTTTTCCCTTTTTTTAAATTGTATTCTTGTTATTTTTTTTACTGGAGATTTTTACTTCAAATGTTTAAATTTATCAATATAAAGCATTTGAAGCATTTAATGACAAGCTTCAAAACATACCAAAATCTGTTGGACGGCCCCTTTTAGCCTCGGTCACATTCAATTGCCTCAGGCGCAGACAACACACAATATTTTGAAAACGTAAAAATTACGTCAAAATTAAAATACGATTTTATGTGTATATGGACATGAAAACAACTGACTTGGAAAACGATTATTTACTTATATTGCTTTATATTTTAACATCTTTATTGGCGGGCATACTATGTTACAAAAATCATTAGACAGCAAATGTTATACATACACACAGAAAGTTTAGGCACAAAGAAACTAAATACATTGGGCAACTAAAGTAAAGCCATCTGTTCTGCGCTGTAGATATTGTACAATACTGTTATAAATTGTGACGACATTAGCAAAAATAAAACATTTCTTGCCTGCGTTTATACCACACGTTTGGCTAGTTTGCAAACCTTTAAGATGTCCGTTGATTTTGCACTCTGGTTTTTGCTAATGTATGGAGCGAAATTTGATAAAACGAATGTTAAATACTTCGTGTCTTTTCGCAAAGTATTTTTTATTTAAATGTATTGAATCTTTAATTCAGAAACGAAAGATGTTATACGCCTGCATGTTCTTTCTTGTGTCATGACAACATAAGTATGGTAATTATTGTTACATATATTCGTATTTAAAGCATATATATGAACACTATCTAAGTGAACTCTGTTTGATTTACACAAAACATACAACATATGTATAAATAATTGATGTAAAATATATTCTTTAAGTTATGGTCTTGTATTGTTCCAATAAGAAAACATTACTGATGTTACTGGGAGGTAAGGAAGACGCGTATTGATTTTGAGGTCAATAGGTAAAGATTCCAGCGGACGGTCATACACAATTAGTTTCCGCACAGTATGCATAGAGTGCTTTGACGTATCTAAATGAGTTGATTTAGAGGTCGAACGTCAAGGATTGATTGACACATCGAATAACCAGTTTAATATCAATGATATTGCCTTGTAAACCACTGTGTCTTTAATACTGGATGTGTGGTAATGCAGAGCTGACTTTTACAGTCGATCAAAGCATTTACAAAATGATCTTTGTAACAATTATAACCGGTTTCTTATATAATCGTTTACAATGCCGCAATGTTATGTTCAGTACATGTATCAGCTGGAACTGAAGGAGTAAACAAAAGTGTTCTGTTACCACTTACCGGACCGACAATACATTTTGCGCTAACGCAAACATGTGTTCCATGTTGAGTTGTTGATCATATTTCCAAATCCACTAACTAACTGTCAAGTTTGCGGTCAGTTTTACTAACTTCGATCATAATCACTTAATTAAGTTTACATCGACTCACTTAATTTAAAATAAAACTGTTTAATAGAGATGTTGAAGATTTCTCAATGCATTGCATATTCTTATTAAATTTGGAAATCGTCAAACAAATTAAAGAAATCAAAAACGTTTAGTTGACACACCTATCCTATATTTTGAAGTTGTTGATGGAAACAAATAACTTTGTCAAGCCTTATTGAACATTTTCGTTTTTTATTAGTCAATGTTAAATGTAAACATGTGTTTTTAAATTTTATTTACACTTATAAGTATCATGAATATTGCTGGGCCAAGTGTGAGGTTGAGCGCTCTATAACCGGTTTAAACCCCCAGTGCTTAGCATTGACCGTTCCAAGGCGGTACCCCAGCTTTATTCTACTATTTGTATATGTTGTTTCGTTTTGTGCCGTACTGTACCGTTTTGGCAATTGGTTCCTTTCCATAAATAAAGGACCACGAAGGTGTGTGGGATAGAAATGCAATACTGCTGCAGCTTCTGGAGTTTCACTTCTTTATATTGAAAGGTTACGTCATCCAGTTCTGGCAAACGTGTTTTGGCGTTTGATAGATTCGCGAAAAAGGTTCGCTTGATTGATGTTTTGATAAAAAAAAATCGTCACAACTATCATTCAAGTACATGTTTATATAGTTGTTAAATAAAGTAATATTGCGCTTACATATTTTCCATGGTTTATATAGAAACTGACTGATAACGTTGTGTCTCTATACATAATATCATTCCGATATCTTTGCCAGCAGGTTCATGCGATTTGAGCAGAAAATAATGTGTTATCTCAGTAGTCCAGGAAGCAGTTAGATAATAAATGAATACATACATGTGGCTCTTAGTCGATGTATCGTTCGTGCAATTATTAAACCGAAGGGCGTTGGATGTTAACATGCAAAGATTTCTTACGTTTTTGATTGAGAACATAACAACAAGTAAAATATGTTTATTGACCACTTAGTTACTAAACGAAGGAGATAAATCGGAATTCTGACAAAATGTATTTTTTTATGATATTATTATGACTCTTTCAAAAAGACCATATGCAAATTGTGGACTTGCACATTACCTTTCAAAGAAGCAATTTTGTCCAGAAAACTTCTAGTCGTGTCTTTTTTTAAATAACTAAATAAATTCTGTTAAGACACCTTGGTCTATAAAAAAACATTTCAGATGTAATGGTCATGTGCATTAAAGAAAAACTTAATTGAAATATAATTGATGAAACATGTTGTTCATAACGTTGCTTTATTGACGGGTATGTTTTGTAATGAAATGCCCGAGAGTCCATGTAATTACCACACACTATGCAATGTCGATATACTAAATATTTGTTTGTTGAAAAAAAAATCTATATGAAGCAATTACACGTCAACTAACTTATTTGCAAACATAACAATACAAATACGGTAGGACCATATTCAACGCATTTATAATCCTTTTATAATAAAATATGCGTCCGGCCGATGAAATGACATGTTTAAAAACTTCAGACGATTACACTATCTCTAACTCCCCCTGAGTTTTAAATATATTTTCACATTTCTAAATCGTTAGTTTATTTTTTTTTAATATGAATATAATAAATATTGAAAGAAAACTTTCACTTATTACAATCATGTACAAATCAATTACACACTGATAATAAATAAACGACAAAATGTAAAGTGATAGTGAAATTCGCTTTGTTACTTATATCATATAGAATACTCTTTGCAAATGAAATGTTAAAACTTGAAACTATGATTTAACCCTTAATACACGCCGATAAGTAGTTTTATTAAAACTGTGTTGAATCTTGAGAAGCAATAACTCGACAAATGCATAATTACATCAACATTGTGAAAAACAAGAGATATGTAGATGTAATGTGTTGTCGCATTTAATCCAGTCTAGCGCGTATATATGGAGTCAATTGTAAAGAACTATGTTGGTTTGCTAAAGGTATGCTTATTTATAGTTCATGTTATATTTGAAATAGTATATTACATTGTAACGAAATTTATCACGCCACCTTACATGATATAAAATAATCATATCCGTGGTTTTATCTTACACACATTAACATAAATATCCTGTCGTATTTCAAGAAGTATCAAACAGTTAAAAAAGAAAACATTTCAATACACAGTTACATGACCATCTGCGTTGTTTTATTTATTTATTTTTATTTTTCTGTGTTCATGCGAAATGATTTTAGTTTGCTTAGAAGTACATTCAATTGGTTATTTATGTTACATACGATTGTTCTTCTCGTACACAACGTAATTATACTCAAAACCTTGACACTCATAACGCTTGTTATGTAGGCAAGTCCAATTGTGGCTATCATAATTGTTATTTCCAACTGGTATGACCTACCTTGCATTTTTCGTGACATGGGGAAATGTATGAAATGCTTTGATTTTGTTCCATAGGCAACGCCCATCCATCTATTTTGGTAGAAACATCGCTCACTGGTATGATCGTTTATATGCATAGAATATGATTAAACAAAACATGCATTTATTCTCTACGATGTTTCGGTAAAAGCATTTGTATTATTTTTATTATGCTGTCAAGTTTCATAATGCTGCTTCTGGAATCGCAATATCGAAGTAAATGAAAACACCAAAATGCAAATGCGCATACTGCTTCGTTACATATTGGTAACTGTTGCACCATGGTATATGGGGTCAGAATGTCATTTTAAAACCACCAATGACAATACGTGAAACGCATGAGGTTTCGTACTATAATAACCGGCCTATGATATACAACGACTTTAATTTCCATTAATTACAGCAGTAATGTTCATGGTAACGAAAACCAAATGTATGTGAAGCAACATGTATAAGGTGCGATGACATTATTATTACACAATTAGTGCAGCTCTACTATGTTATAGATTATTGTCCCAACAATTCCTAAATATAAATGTCAGGTAGTGTTTTTTTTTGTTTTTTTTAATTAAGTGTGATGCATTAAGTGTGATGCATTTCTTGTAAATAAAGCTACGTTAGCAAGGCAAACTGCTAAACATCTCATTCGCATTACGCATACATGCAACACAGAAGGATACCTGGAGCAACGCTGTCAAGTATAAACAAAGTTGTAGTCCGGTTGCATTACCTGAAGAGAACTATTAAAACACGCAATCGTCAATAATTCATGCCTTCGTGTATTTCAGAATACAATTGGTGTTTCGCATGTGTTTTGACCGGAAAACAAATAGTTTCGAAGGGTATCTTACAGTATCTTATAGTATATTGATGATCCATAAAGTGCAAACCAGATGTCTTTGTAGCGTGATTAATGAAATTCTAAGAAGTAAATAAGAAAACCTGAATACATTATCGGTCTTCTGTCACTGCAATTGGCGCGAAAATAAAAACTGAAACAGCCTCCATTAAATAAGCATGGTTTAACACGTGCAGAAACATAAATTATACAATTTACTACAGTAGTATTTACTGATTCAATGCTGTGCTGCATAGTGTGTTGTATATATTTTATATTCAAAAGTATTAATCACATTATCACAATCAGAAGACTCGAACCAAAGTTAAATGTATTTAAGTGATGAAGAATCAAAGTGACTTGTAGCAATACATGTATTTAGATTTGCGATCGGACAATTTGATACAAATGAAAATAATTAATTTAACATCTGGTTGAATAATTAACATGTTCGTTCTGTTCATTCGATGTTTACTCAAAAGGAAGGACTCAATTGTTTCAGACAACAAAACGTACAGTCATTAGGCTAAGAACAACTAACAGATTTATTCATTGCATCAAACTTTACCGCTTTTAGATCAGTAACAATCTGATCGTGCATTTGTTTGTGCCACTTTAAAAGCAAAAGTAAAACGAAGGGGTATTTAGTACATATGCATATTTTATGTTACTTACTTTGCTTAACAATACATTAATCGATCGCGTGTTTTCTCTGTAGCACGTGAACAAGGAAATAAAATAGAACTTTGATTGATAACTTTGTATTCTAACCAACATGAATTACCTTAATTAGTTTAATTGATAAAATCCTTGAGTACGTACAGACGTTGTTTTACATGGAAATAAAATGGAATGCCTTATACTGTCTTATTTATTCTCACCTCTCGTGGAATAAAGAATACATTTCATAAGTAGCGCTTAACTCTTATAATGAATGTACTAATAAAGGAACATGTTATCCGAATGATCGCAAATATATAAGTGTTATTGTAAGGGCTCAAAGAAAAAATAAATGGACTCTTACAAATAACGGAGAACATGCACCGAGAACAGAAAACTTATTTACGGACAATATGTCAAAGGTCAATTGCTCGGTATGTTTTAGCTTTAAATTGGTTTCCAAGTGATAACTTGAGCAAGTTTCGACGTACGATAATTTAAATTGGTATGCTGTTAGTTGGGAGGAAAGGAAGACGCGTATTGCATTTGAAGTCAACAGGTTACGTTTACAAGGGACGGTAATACAAAATGTGTTTCCGCACATTATGTAGAGAATGCTTTAAGGTATATAAACATATATGTTTGATACTTGACATGACATATTGATTAAGAAGTCGAACGTCATGGAATATTCAATTTAAGATAACTGATTGTGTTTGTAAATCACAGGAAATCATACAATTCAAATGATTTCAATCATTTCTATAATACTGAATGTTTGTTAATGGGAGTTACTTTTTACAGGCGATATAATTATGCTTTTTACAAAACCACATTTTGTTCAAATTATCACCAGTTTTTTTTTTAACATCTGTTTAGTATCAGATATTGCTTGTTACATATTATTTAATACTATTGTAAATGAAAACTTTATTATACTAATCGTTTACAATGCTGTAATGTACCATTCGGTATATTTGTCAGCTGTCACAGAGGGCGTAAATAAGTTGTTTGTTTCAACTAACCCAACCGCAAATATTTGTGTATGGTATTTCAAATTGATACATGTCCGGTCAGTATTGCAACAATCAATAAAATTCACTAAATTAGCTAACTTAAAAATTGATGTGTTTAGACTTAATAATAAATCGACACACCAATATTCAAGTACATGTAGATATACTGGTTAAATAAAGTAATATTGCGCTTACATGTGTTCTATGTTTTATATGAGAAGTGATTGCGTTGTGCAATAAAGTATTGTCTCTATACATATTAAAATACGTATAATCAATATCACTCCGATATCTGCACCAGCAGGTACATGTTTTTCTAGCAGGAAATAATTTGTTATATCAGTTGTCTAGGAAGCATTAGAAAAAAATGAACGGAACAGAACAAAACAAAACAACTCTTTATTTACACCCAAGTAAACAAGGTATGCAATAAGGGAAACATAACTTACACAACGAGTTTTGAAATGAAATGAAACCGGATGAAACCTCGCACTTAGCACATAATTAATCAATATCACACCCACGTTTAAATAACACAACTTTCTGATTTATTTAATGACTCTATTATCCCTCTCTTAAAACCAATGGCTATTAAACCCATAGTTGTTTTTGTTCACTGATTAACCATCTGCACCTGAAAAATTCTGAGTCAGACGCGGGCATTCAAGAATAGAACACTCTTAATTAATTATGATAAAATAATGGTGTATGGATTGGCAAGCACAAATATAGTTCTTATACCATTAAAAACAAAATGGAAATTAAACTGGATGCAAAACAGCTTTAAAATGCTTGGAATGAATTTCCATGTTGACATGTCAAAACTATTTCAAATAAATTACAATGCAAAAAGTGTTAAAATTGAAAATTTCCTAAACAATTGGAAAAGAAGAATTTTAACACCGATTGGAATTATGTTTATTGTAAAAACACTTTTTGTGTCAATATTCAATCACTTGTTCCTATCACTGCCTTACATACCCTATACCATGTTTAATTCAATAACATCTTCAATTCTGACTTGTATTTGGGACGGGAAAAGAAAATTAAAGTTTGCAACTATAGTAAAAGAATATAATGAACAAGGTTTAACAATGATCAATTTTGAAGCATTTATTTCAGCATTGAAACTTGGTTACAAAAAAAAATCAATCCTTTAGAGAAAATCGGTTATTACCACACAACTGATATTTTGATACTTACAAACGTTGTAATTGCAGTTATCATTATGCTTTAAATATGTCTGACAGAATTTCAAACCCTTATTGGGTAGTTTTTTTAAAAAGCTTCTCACTATATTGTAGTAAATTGGAAGTTACAACAGAAGAATTTTTGTATTATCCACTATTTTATAATCCAAATATATTGATAGGAAATAAAGTTTTTTTTCTTTAAGTCATGGTTTATTGCTGGAAATCACTGTATATGTGATATATTAAAAAATAGAAGCAATATTTATGTTGATGAATTAAATTAAATGTACGACTTGAAAATAAATTTCATTAATTATATAGGGGTGACAAGAGCACTAGATAAATTCATGAATAAATATTGTATACCCTTTCCTACCCAACAAATTATCAAACCCTTTTTATCCCAATTATTACAAATATTATTTAAAAAAAAAGGAATATGAAGCAATAATACTATTCACAATTTTAAATAAAAGCAATTAACAACCCTCAGTTAAAGCCAAATAGGGGTATAAAACTCAATACTATAATTAATGAAAATGAATTGAACTGCATTTTTGAACTACCGTTTTTAATAACAAATGATATAAAGGTACAATGGTTCCAACACAGAATAATTCATAGGATACTTGGAACAAATGGTCTTTTGAACAAAATGAAAATAACTGATGATCTATTATGTACCTTTTGCAAACAAAGTGAGGAAAATTTAGAACATTTATTCTGGGAATGTCAGATATCTAAAGCAATAATTGATGAACTGATACCATGTTTTCCTGTCATTTCATTGTTCTCCTTGGATATTTGACAAAGTCTGCTAGTGCCATAAATGTTATTTTGTTTATAAAGCTGTACGTGTACAAATGTAAAATAAATAAATGCATTCCAAGAATAGCTGGAGCCAACAAACATATAAAGTACGAATATGATAACTTGAAATAAATATCAATTTCAAAACATAATTTAGAATCTTTTGATATTGAATGGGAACTATTTAATGTTATTGTCTCACAAACTTAGAATTTAATCTCGATTATTGTTGTAGTTTCTTTAAGAACTACTATTTACGAATGCATCTTATAGCGTACCATTCCTTAAATAAAATTAAATGTAGGACCTTTGTGTCACCAAATACAATTATAAATACTTATTATTGTTCCGCTATGCCTTTTCATCTGTTATTACAACTTATACATCATTGTTTGTCTTTACTCACTGAAAAATGTATATATACTTGTACACATCTAGTTATGTTTGTATCTATGCCTTTTTCATCTGATAGTACCATTTAAACATCCATGTTGAGCTATACATACTGGCAAATGTGTCTTTTTATCTTCTATATTCCTTAAATGTTTTTTTAACACAAAAGGACATGCCTTGGATAATAAAGAATTTAGATAGCTAATCTAAGATGTGTTGCATATGCTTTTTTGTTCATTTCTGATTGAATTACATTGTTGTGTAATTGTTCATAATTGTATATGTATTTGTTTGCAATGTCGAAATAAAATGTGTTGAAAAGTCAAAAAAAAAAGAAAAAAAAAGGATAGAACACTCTTTGTTGGTCAGAGTAAAACAACCTTCGTGCCTGTTTTAAGATATAGAACATCTAGTTGTCATTGTAATTTATCACAGATTCGTATCCATAGTTGGGGCAATTTTAACCATAATGATAATAGCATAAAACTGACCGCTGTATACATTTAGATATTTGATTGTCAAAAACCGCTTCAGTTATATTGATTCTACTTCTATACTT
The DNA here is from genome assembly GCA_007657795.1 of Dreissena rostriformis. NCBI lineage: Eukaryota > Metazoa > Mollusca > Bivalvia > Myida > Dreissenidae > Dreissena > Dreissena rostriformis. The sequence goes on along the minus strand of VMBQ01000473.1, from coordinate 206,600 downwards.
CCTATGGTTCCGTTAATATATGATGCAGCTATTGTAAAGCAATATTGGCAACTATGTTAGCTTGAATTTTCGACTTACTCGTCGTCTTCTAAGCTTAATTAAAAATGTTAACTATCATCAAAGCGCCACTGAAGATCTTTCATGTGAGCAACTTAATTAGTTTCTGAGCAATAAAATAACTTTTAATAACGATGACATATTAAACGAGACAAAACGGTTCAAGGAAGTTGAGCATTGCTCACGGATTCAAATCTTGTTAACAAATATCGCTTCAATTATGCCAAAATGTAATGTTCTTTTTACATGTGTACTTTCCCTGTTACTGAAACGTTTATTGCAAGTGAAATCCCGCCCTTAAAGTTTTATATAATTTGTTGATGCATTTATATAAACATGTGTGTCATCATTTGAAACGAAAATGAATGAAAAGTGTTAAAAATATATACGGCGATTCATATTTAAAGATATTGTTTAGAGTGGGACTTTGTTTTAATGGATAAAGGAATATATTGTCAATTTATAGGATTGATCGGTATGGAAATAAATATGTAGTGTTTATTGTTGAAATAATTATGTTTACATCATGATTAGTATTTAAAGGACAAGTATAATAACATAATCATTAAATGGTAAAACTAATCATGTAGATCTATTCATGTATTTAGGAATAGCTCATAAAATATTTTAGTATAGCTTTGTGCATGCAAATGTATATATGTTCTGCTTATATATATATATATACAGAACGTGTTCTGGTTTCTTTTGCAGAGGATAAACTGGGCTGCTTCACATCGTCTTATTAGTTTTTACCTCTCGCAAACCAGTGAGTACTTTCATATTTCATAAAAAGCATTCTTAATGAACCTAAGAAATATTGCACACCTTACTCGAACGATCACGCATAAAATATCATGACAGAAAGGAAGTTAAGTGTTACCCCTTACATAAACATGCCGACTTTATAAGTATTGTTATGTATTTTTAATCAACAATTATTATTGTCAGGTTTTGTACCATCTTCTCATAAATGAATATACCTTTATTCATGCCTCTTCTAAAGCACTGATAATGCAATAATAAAGAAATTGTGACTGACTGAGCTGGAGTTTAACTTTTTTTTAATCAATCCAAACATGCGACCAAATATTGTTCTGAATCAATCAACCATTAATGTATGCATTTGAAGTCATGTTAAATTGTCACCAACCATTTTCAAATGACATACAACGGTGGAAATATATGCAATACATATAAATTATAAAAGTTGCACTTAAATAAATCAGACGCCATTTACAGATTGTTGTGATTTCCGAATTTAACGTTTCCAAACATAACATAGATAAAAATACATTTATATCTAACAACACACGTGTGCATGATATGTGTGTTTGTTTTATCTAGTCATCTACACTTTATCAAGCACCAAACTGTCTTGGACCACTGACGTGTCATATCTGGTGTTCATTCTATTGTGTCATATCTTTTGCACTCTGTTTGGAATTGCATGAACGCATCAGAAAATATATAAAGTCGTCAGTATCGTTAAGTGCACTACTAATGCACGGAAATGAACCTATTGATAAGATAACCTGACAGTTCGTTACATTAGTTTGTTGTTTTTAATGAAATTGTTCATCAGCATGCATGCATTGATCCACTGCCCATCACTGCCTCTGCGGCGATTTGCTGCGGTATGGTAGAATGCGCTTTGTTAATGCGAACAGTTGTGACATAACAATAATACGTTTTAAATCGTTACACCCGTTCAAGAGATACACTGTATTATAATATTATCTTCGTTATTCTCGTACACTGCTTTGTTGTGTGCTGCCGGGCTAAAAGAAGAATTGTTTTCTGTGTGTGGCCTGCAAATTATAAGTGTAAAGACATTTTAGAGTCCTTCATTTTGTTTCCAGAGTAAACCGATTTTAGCTTCAGGGCATGATCCTACATCATTGGCATCGAAACGTAAACTTGTGGAGACATTTATGTTTTTGATGACAAATTGTTCGAAATAAATTCACATGTTGTACTGTCTTGCTGTAGTAAGGGATCGTCCAAACAAAGAGGCGGAATATTCCTATTGAATGTTAACAAAAACATTTTAATAATTCAGTATTGTTGTGTGGTCGCTGACATTGCAACACAAACGCCGCTGACATTGCAACTTAACTCTGTATTAGCGCTTAAATTGCAACGAAAACGCTACCCGGCAACTCACACGCTGCGTAAGCGCTTTAACAAATTAAAAATTCACATAGATATTATATTGTCTTGCAAGAACTCAATAAATATCGTTTATTTCATATCATCATGTAGCACATTGATCATACATACAATCCATCGGTTGTTATTCAGTCATGAGGTGTCCACATTGTTATAACAGAAACATTTCACCAGCTTATTAAATAGTTACAGGATTTGCGTTTGTATTATAATATCTAAGGTGTTATTTAGAAAATTTTATGATCGTAAAACATGTGCCATCATGCGTATGCTTTTATTGCGATTAGCGGTATATTGTAATTTTATTTAAAAGAAAAACAAAAGATATGTATGTATGCGTATCCATATCTAGCAATAGTTGATCATTTACATTACTTAACACGTTATCATGTACAACCAAACTGAACAGGTTATCCATTGGATGATAAAATAGGAATAATGAAATTTCGGAATTATTCTCAAGAAGCAAATTATTATTACCAATACCTAAGTATTAGTGAGTAAACGACAACACATAAAACACAACATGCAACGTACAAATGAGTACGGCAGGGATCACCAACTTGGAATTGAAAGTTCACCGCATTTGAAGTTAAAACAGTGTTTAGTTTAAACATATTTATTTAAGCTCGATTGCATCGACAGAATAAGGCTTATTTTAAACGCTCTCGAGTCAGTTCCCTGGGACTTAAACCTGTACTTAATGTGTATTGGAGAAACCTTAAGTACGCTCCCACAGCGGGGATGCAACCCGCGACCTCCCGATCGCTAGGCGGACACCATATCCACTACGCCACTGCGACCTTTGTTAAACCGTGTTGAAAGCTAGCTTAACCTCACATATACCACTGAATCAATTACGAAACATACACGTAGCTTCTCGGAAGGAAACGTAATCAATCGTTATTAAACTAATGCGAAAATTTGTTATGTATTCACTCCATAAACTCTCATGAAAACAAACGACCACATGGGTGGGTATGTTTGGTTGATAATCGTGTATGATGAAACAACATTTATAAACGAAACAGCATTTGATTTATGGCCGTCATCAGTAGTTATTGCTTTCATGGTTGTTTTAAAAAGGTTGAAGGACAAACTTGGACTGTTTTAATTTTAATGTTTTCCATTTTGATTATGGGTACATAAAAACATTTCACAGTGTGAATTACATTTTCTGTAACGAACAATATCGTTGTAAATGAGTTAAAGCATGTGGGTCCGTCAGAAGCATACCAACAAGTAAACTTGTATGCTGTTGCGAAGATTATACTTATTTTAAGTAAACTAGTATTTTCAATATGTTGAGGTGTCAAACCGTATAAAATACCGAAAATGTGTACAATATTTCTTAATACAGATCAGTTTTTATATTTCGCATATTTCACAGTAAAGTTGATAATTCTTGGAAATGCCCATTTTTATAAACATTGATTAGTTTTAATACACTTAAACCAACAATCTGCGACTAGGAGTGTTAACATGCCAAACGGCAAAATTAACGAATTCAAACATTGCCCATCATGATTGTCATTTCTTAAACGTTGATATGATGCGTGTTATTATATCGTTTCGGAAGTGCTTTTATGTAATTGCCGCTTTTTACGACAGTCCTATGCATAAATGATTGAATATCGAGAAGGTAAATGCTAGCATTGGGTGCATTCTTTTATTGAACTGTACGTTGTATTGTTTAAGCAAATCGTTTGTTGTATTTTTATTTCAAGTGTATATTTCATATATATGCATATACCATAATATTTAATCAGGTTTATAATAGAACGGTGATACTTTTCAGTGGAACAAGGTTTTGGTTCACATTACTCTCCTCGGGTGCACTATTTATAATACCCCTCAACGTCCAGTGATATTATCAACAATCGACCATTAAGCGACACGGCTGTGTCTTATATTAATTTATCAATGCAATTGATCATCTAAACGTTGTTATAACGGGATGATGATAAAGGATATCTTGATTGCTGATGCATTTTCTTATATATTATATCAACGCATGTATTTTATGTGACCATGTTTAACCATACATGAGTTGCTATATTGATCAACATTGATAAATTATCTACATGTTAATTGTGACTTAATACTCGTGGGCTAAGGCCTAGACATTTCTAGTGGATTGTTGGAAAATGGTTAAGTTATTAACACAAAAATCTGGTTTCGCCCTTTTAAGTAGTAGTAGTAGTAGTAGTAGTAGTAGTAGTAGTAGTAGTAGTAGTAGTAGTAGTAGTAGTTGTTGTAGTAGTAGTANTGTCCACATATGAACACATTTGGCCAATTTTCGATACTTCAAACGTTGTTCTCTCGTACACAGAGTAATTTGACTGAAGTCATAGAAAACTATTACGCCTATTGAAAGTCGATTCAAGTTGTATCAATCCGGATTGCTCTATCCGACGTTAATTAATGTCCATGAGAATTGCATGTCATGGAATCATTTAATACTATTCTTCGAAATCATTCCATTTGTTTACTGCCGGCTCATTAAGTAATTGTGTATCAATATCGAATATTGGCAAAGGTCGTTTATGCGAAAAGAATTGTATGTATACCTGTACGAAGCTTCGGTTAAGAAGTGTAGTGATAGTATACGTCTTGGAGAGCCTCATAGTACAACGCGCTCTCTTCAAAGCTGTTATGAAAAGGGACAAAGATCCTTCAAAATTGTCGAGCTAAGTATAATTTACAACACAATTATTTTAAACAAATACAACATTAACTTTATAAATGCCGTAGTATGGTATTTTTAATGAATATTTATCAGACGGTTTAGATTAAGTTATAAAACGTAAAACCAAAACAAAATCAAAGTGTTTGTATTGCAACACTTGTTGGTAACTATTTTGACTTCTCCTTGCTTGGCGGTGTGATGAGTGATTTGATCGATGCTTACATATTCATAACTTACAGACAGACAAACACAACTTAACCAGTCAGTGCTTCTTATTTGAGATATCAGTGAAGCATAAATAACTAGAGCTTGTATCTACGTTTAGGTATCAAGAAGGCGCTAGTAACCCGTCTGTGGTTTTAATTGAAGGTCTCAATGAGGAGGCGGAACGTGTTGCATCATGGCGGAAACTTCCGTGAGTCAGACCCTGGGCATGATACTCACGAGAAATGCAAGGAATCTAATCCATCAGAGAACATCAAGGTAGGTATTAGTGATATTGGCCTATTCATAGGTTGTTGATAAGTCGGTTTTTTAGTTTAACTGCAGGCTAGGTGAACTTTTGTATCTTGTCTTGTAGTGTATTGGAGTCAGTATTAATCTTTCAACTTTAAATTTATTATCATTAAACTTGGAATGTTCCTTTATCTTTAACTGCACCTCAAGTGCAATATCCAATTTCAAGCTTTGGTTCTAAAAAGCCCAACAATATTTGTGAAAACAATTTAAGATATTAAATTGCCCAAAAAATACTAATCTGCATTGATTTAATTCCATGTTTAAACGTTTAAATACAGTTATCACACAGTCAATCGCACTATGTATTTCTGACTTTTGGAAATTCATATCAGTATTCTCTTATCGGGTGTGTCTCATTATAATTCATCATCGCGAAGAAGGAATGTAACCATATATGGGCTATGTGTTGATCATCTAGACGATTTCACAATAATGATAGACATTGATTTGTGGTCTGTATTTGCTGATTTATTGAAATGCTGTTATTGTTGTTTCAAACGCATGTACTATAATCTGACAATTATTAGCCATACACGAGTTGGTATGTTTGTCAACATTAAAAACTTATCAAAACGTTTAGTATGACTCTAAACTTGTTGACCAGTACGCTTAGTCAAAGGTTAAATGTAAAACGTACATACGAGCCATTTTTACGATGCTAATGCTTAATATAAAAACTCATTTAAATAAATTAATGTATTATTATTTGCTTTCTTCAGGATTGTTGGCGAATATTTCATATATTATAACAGATATTAAGTCAACATGTTTGTAGCGTAAGTCTTGTTAATTGTTGTATGCCTCTTGGCAACATTATAATTATCATTTGTTATCGCAATTTTATTTTATTTCAAATATTGTTCTGTTATTTGGTAGGTGTTCAATGAATGGAAACATGTTTTTGTCACATATTCATTTATTGTCACATAGTGTGCCTTTCTTTATATTTCTATGAAATTTCTGAATAAAAGTTTATATAAAAATGGGCGATGGCATCATAACTATTAATTAAACAACGGAACTTTAATGGGCTCTACTGTGTTATCTATTATTTTCATTATTGTGTCTGTACTTATTGTTCATAAAGTTATTCGAAACCTCAGTAATAATTTCACAGAATACATTTCATGTTAATAAAGCTATATTATCACACAACGTTTCTATAACGGTAATACGCATTACGCACATGTTCAACCGGGGAAGAAATACGATCAGTTAAACAAGTTCAAGCAAATCACAACGCCGCCTTTTCAAACTTTGTCTCGACAAATTTCATCATTCATTTTGGACTTTGCAAATTGCGTGTTAAAACAATTATTGTAATGGTTTTAATGGATCAGACAATTGCATTAACATGGATGTATAGAATCGGAAATTGTTCATTATACGTTTTCTTTAAGTGTCTCATTATTGTGCCACCTTTGGATCTACTCATTCTACAATAGCAGCAATATAACCTTAATGTACTTAGCTTCTATGGATATTTAATACTGTGCGTTTTGTGAGAAAACACGTGCGATTGCGTTTGTGTTCGTCTGTTACACAAGAAATACTATAATTAAGTTTGACGCCGTTTTATTCCAGCAAATATTTGCTTTTTAAGTCAACAGGTATGGTGTGCATACACAGTGAAATATATATCTTTGGACATTGCAGTGACATTTTAAAATACCAGTATACCAACAATTCACCTACATATAAGCATAATACGAGGCATTTTTTATGTTCGGAGGCGGAACAATCATAATGCCGGCACTAAACTTTTGAAGTCCACATTTTAGTTCACAAACAGATAGGAAAACATAGACAAATTAGCGATTGTCGTTACTATTTCTCTACTAATGATCTTAAAAAGGTTATGTCAAAGACACAGATCAATGCACATTGCTTAGTAACCATAAAACATGTTGAAAACCTAATTAGCAGCGATTATTCAAGCCTCGGTAACATTAATCTGAATCAGGCGCAGACAACAAACCAGATTGTCAAAACGTAAACATTACGTCAGAATTTAAATAAGATGTTATATTAATATATTCATGAAAAGAATTGACTTGAGAAACGATAATTTTCTCAAATTGCTTTATAGTGTAACCTCTTTATTGGCGGACATGCTTTATTTAAAAAAAAAAAAAAAACATTAGACAGCCAACGTAATGCCTGCCCACACATCTTTATACGTTGGACGATCTGTAAACTAATACAAATCAAGTCGATATATAAGCTAAGACATGCTCGTATACGTAGTATTTAGTTGAAGGAAGTGATCACTTGCATATATAATAACAGAATATACATAAAGAACAAACATTCAGCATGAAAATGATTCAAATCAGAATCACCACATACGAACTATCAGAACGTTCATATTTTGACTTGAATGTTCCACATTAGGGTCAATATATGATGCAGCTGTAGTAAAGCAATAATTGCACCGATGTTCTCTTAAACCTTTGCCTTACTCGTTGGCTTGACTTCAAAGCTACGAGTAAATTAAAGATACCGTATGTAAGGACATGAACACCAATTTGTGCTGTTATATGGAGCACGTTCAATTTTAAATACCATCAAAGAACAACTGCAGATTTTTCATGTGATCATCTTAATTAGTTTTCTGGGCAATAACATTACATTTGTAAGAGGCTAGCACATCAAACGTACCAAAACGGTGTATCTAAAGATTGAAATGAGATCGACAGTGCTCACGGATACAAAGATTGTTAGAAAATCTCGCTTCAAATATGCTCTTATATATTGTTAATAAATAAATGTTTATTTCTCCTGATTCTTTTGTTTGCGATGAAAGCTGCTCTTGCCGTTTCATAACATTTGTTGATGTCATTGTGTGTATCAACAAGAATATCGTGTTTCCATTATGCAAACCTTTTCATATTAATTGAATTAACAGTCGTAACAATATAAACATGTTATCCCACAGTTAAATCTGGGTTTTTATGTTCTATATCAGGGTCAATATCGGATGCATGTAAATGGTATTACTTATTGAGGTCTTGGAATCAAATAGTGATTTTAGTGTGTAGTGTAGCTTTGTTTCTCTTTGTTGTATTGACTATGAAACAACCTCCCTTTAGTTTAAGTAACGTTCCCCCAATATCATTGCAATTAAAATCATTGTTAAAAGCTTCGTATGCCTCGTCAACAGGTGTCACTTTTCTATTCTATTTTTTGAAATAATATTTACGCCAATTATTGATTTACGATTTAGTAATAATGTATAGTAATGAAATATGTGTTGTCTGTCTTAAATGACGCTTTTTGTATGTGATTTATATGAAGTTAATTTAATTGATTGCATTAGTTTAGGGGGAGTAAGTGTTGCACTATTTAAGGTTTGGATAGGAAAATGTAACACCCTTACATATTTTTAAACAGGAAAAACATAATATATTCGTTTCATATCCATCGGCATGTTTAGCATTTCACATGATTTAAACTTAACTTCAATCAAGCATATATCGTCGGTGCAGAAAAAGGACTTAATCTTTGAATTTAACGTTCGTCATATTATTTAGTGCGGTTCTTTTTCTTTCATTGTTTAAATCAAGTCACAAAACATAAGCAAAATGGGACACTAGATAATTATTGAATGGAGATAGTGCTATTCGATCAAACGAAATGTGACTTATGTTTTCCAAGTAGTTTTTCTTTATTAACAGTTATTCCAGTACTTCTAATAAAGATTTTTTGAAAATTGTGTGCATTTTTAATATCAAAAACTTCATTTATACAGAAAAATAATGGTAACTCCGATTTGATATAACATTTCTTTTACGTGATTTAATTCTACAAACAAAATAAATAGTAAATATGTTTAATATACATGCAATGAGTAGAAGCAAAGATATGCATATGTATGTAATACATAGAAGTATACAGCAAAAGATAAGCATGTATGCCCTGTATTCCTAATACATGCACCTTTAGCAAAAGTGTTCGCCATAATCTTCTTTAAAATTGAACATGCACATTTAGTTTTGTATCGGTAAGAGATTGATAGTGTCTTGGACAAAAACAATAACGTTTGACCAGCATCTTACTGGAATGTATTACATTTATCAATATCTTGTCATATTTTGAAAGTTGCTACTAATTTCACTCTGAAACCAATCCATTAAATTGACGCAGTTCAACAATCATTGGAAAAATGTGTAGTTTAACAATGGCCCATCGATATTTAGAACGAATTAGTAAAAGTGAGTCAGTCACTGTCTGAAACGACCTAGACAAGATCCTAATTAGGAACGCTGCGAGCATCGTTAAATGTGTAGGTACCGAAATGTTACCAAAAACGATTTTGGACTCACTTGCTTCAAGTTGAATGTTGTTATGGACGTCTGGTTAGACCGGTAGTGTTAAAACAACAACATATTTATGGTCATTATTCAGCTTGCATGCTTGACATTGCACATATATAGGTCTCTATAAATCTTAAATAAGTAATATATTGCGAACTGCATTTTGCAACATAATGTCGTGAATACTGATTTCATATATTTATTTAAAATCCAAACAATATAGTTATGTATGTTTAGTCATTAGCGGCTGAAGTAGTTTGTAATATAATTCTGTTTGTATCTGCTTTCATTAAATCTTAAAGTAATTATAGTATTTTTCGGCGACAAAAATGTTTTCCAAAATCATGTTACGGAATTTTAAGCTATCAGTTGCTGTTTTTCTTTCTTTACACGATTTTTATTTTCAGTTCCATGAATAGTGTCGTTTTTCATAGTATATGTTATTTTAAAACATTTCTGTATTGTACCTTATGTTTTCGATCAAACGTACCAGTGATATCATGAATTAAACGAATTGCAGCTTATTAAACCTCAAGGCTAACATACATTTGAAAATGACAGTTAATGTTAACTTATCCAACTTGAATTAGCTCACAAAGTAAATGTTGTAATTTGATGCGTCTTGCGCTTTGCATTGTCCGCCGTGACAAGCGTGTCCGCTACAAAGATTTTTTTTCAAATCAGGTCACTTGGGGCAAAACCTGGTAACATACATAAGTCACGTAATTTATATTGACTTATATAGCAAACTAATTGTTTTCCTCTGTAAAGTTTGTTTGAATAATGCGGAGGCAATAAACACTGACTATGCTCGAGAGAGAAAGGGGTGAGTGGTAACTTATTATATATACAATTATAAAAAAATGTTTTATAAATCTTTTCTGGAACAAAAAGTATAAAAGCTTTGATATTTATTATATCAATATTTGTTTTTATCGAAAATTCAAGTACAGTTGTCCTTCCAAAGTTTCGTGGCTCATCATTTCCTCTTGGTGAAATTTTTGTAATTTCTATTCTTGCTGTAAGAGTTTGGTCCGTAAGGGTGCCATCTGGGGCATCATTAGTTGACATTGGTCCTTGCGGTCCTAAGGGAAGACTTTGTACTTGTATCTCCAATTATTGATCCACCTGATGACTGACCACGGCTGAATCCTATCTTCCTGTTTGTGTTGTGAACATTTTGTGCTCTCTAGAAATGTCGTTGGGCTTACCTCGAAGTGGTATAGCAAAACTTGTCGAGACAGTCCTTGTTGTTCTGTTCTTTACACAACGCACATATGGCGCTACACACTTCACATGGGCGAGCTTGACCAGCGCCTTTACCACTGTTGATACGTCTGGCCAATGGTACTCCTTGACACATAACCGCAATACTTAATACCAATGTAACAACCAAATGTGGCTTGTTAAAATAATTCATCGTTACTCTCGGTGATGTATTTCACATTATAAAACTACGAGATTTTCAATGCTAACCTTGTCCATGTAGTGTTTAATCTAGTTCCTTTTTACGCTCCTGCTACACTTGTTCGTTGAACAACTTTATCACGTTGGGTACTTGCTAATTGCTACTGGCTACCAAATAAATGTAAATCAGTTGAAGAACATTCAAATTAAACTGGCAACAATTTATGATATAACATGCGAAGTGCGTAACAAATCAAATAATTGCCGAAACTTGTTAAAACACAATCCCCGATAACAGTACAAACAGCGATATATTTCCGTTTGATATTTTAAAGTTGCGTTGTTTATAGGAAGGTTACGCTTTGCAACATTTAAAGCAACACAATTAAAGCATTTGTATAAAGCTATGGCTGTGATCAGTTGCATCACGTTTCTTACTGTATGCGTGTTTTTTTTTCCTTTCTGATGTATAACATTCCTATCAATTGAAACCCAATTTATTAAATATTTTAACCATAAACATTCATTATGTTGCACTCCTTTATATTAAACTGTGGCGCTTGTTTTTAAATGTGTATCATGAAACAGTAATTAAAATATGGTATTATTTATTTTGTATGACGCATGTGCGAACTATCATTTCTTCCAGCATATGTAGTGGACTTGATGTTGATCTAATTGTGTTTAAAAGAATTGCGAACAGTTGTGTTATTGAAAATAGTAATGTGCTATAAAAGCATGCAAGTAAACCGGCATGTGTCATCTTGAAAAATTCTTTAAACTTGACGTAAGCGATTGTTTTTGGACCATGCTAATAATTCGTGTGTGTTTTTGGCTGGAAAACGTTAACAGACCTTTGTGTGTTATAGATCCATTCCTAAGAACGCAAATGGTCCTGTCGCTTTAAGATAAACGAAACCAACAAAGGCTTTGATTGCACTAAATACCACGATATTATAGCAAATGAATAAACATTAACTTGTGGTTAAAATTAATTATTTATTATTGTTACGTTGTAGGTTGGTACAGAGTGGTAGATTACGACATTCATGATAAATTAGTGCGACGTATAACATTCGAGTGTCTATCGTGTTTTTGAGCGCTAAATGGAAAACTGATGTAACGACTGTGTTTTACAATCATACATGCTTAATTCTTAATGGGATGATGTCGTAGGGGTCGCAATATAATTATTTTACTGTTACTTGTCGCAATACGTATACTTGTCATAAAAAGCAACAAGCAGTTAAATATTAGTAGTATTTCTTTCTTATTATAAATGGTTTGAAAGTCAATTACATAATAGTGCTTACTAGTGATATACGTTGCATTTTTTAGGGACTGCTAAATTATCAAATATCTAACTTTCTGTATCTTTCGATAGTGCATACCATATAGTTTGTTATCATGCTACTTAATCTGGGGAATAAATAAACTTCGTCATTTTGTGTTCTTTAATCACTAGCTTNGTCACCGTGACCTTGACCTTTGACCTAGTGACCTCAAAATCAATAGTGGTCATCTGCGAGTCATGATCAATGTACCTATGAAGTTTCATGATCCTGGGCCTAAGCGTTCTTGAGTTATCATAAAGTGTGAATGAAATGAGCTATTTTGACCCATGTATTTGACCTGTGCGACCTTGAAGGATGACCTTGACCTTGACCATTCACCACTCAAAATGTGCAGATCCATGAGATACACATGCATGCCAAATATCAAGTTGCTATCTTCAATATTGCAAAAGTATTCATAAAATGAGCGATTTTGGCAACATATATTTGACCTCTGACCTTGAAGGATGACCTTGACCTTTCACACTCAAAATGTGCAGCTCCATGAGATACACATGCATGCCAAATATCAAATTGCTATATTCAATATAGCAAAAGTTATTGCAAAATGTTAAAGTTGGCGCAAACCAACCAACAAACCAACCAACAGACCAACCAACAGACAGGGCAAAAACAATATGTCCCCCAGTATATACTGGTGGACATAAATATACTGGTGGACATAAAAATATTGAACCCTCTTTCTCTTTTTCAAAATAATCTGTATCAATTTTCACATGTTTCCTTGAAACCTTGTTGAAAGCAGTTTGCTTTCTCAAAGTCACATGTTGTATGTCGTTAATTGGTACTCCCTGGAAGCACTTGGATTAGCATTTCAACATTTGAAGTGTTATTAGATTTTTGGGTCTGAAAACAGTGGTTTTAATATGGAATAGTGAATTGGTCTAATAATTGAGGTTAAACACCATTTAATTATTATAGTGAAATAAGTTTTTTTTTTTTTTAAGTGTCCGTATTCGCGGATTGCTCATGATATCAAGTTGGTAGTAAAATGGGGTTTCAGTGCCCATTATATTGCAGCTTTTCTCACAAAAAACATTACAAAATATATATTTTTCAGAGTGTTTATATTCTGCCTTACCTTTATACAATAATCATTTTTCCTAAAAATGTCTATAAAAGTTAATGTTGTTTTATCATTTTAACTAATATTCTATACAATACCCAACCATGCATGGACACAGTTTCATTTATTTGTTGGAGATTTATTTTACACAAAAGGATACAGATTTGTTTTGACACAGTCATTTGATCAAAGCTATAATAATTACATCCAAGGGTCAATATTACTTATTGGTTCCTAATGTAACGAATCAAAATAATTTGAAGATATTTGGTAGATGTTCACATAAGAAAAAAATCTCATGACTTCATTTAGATCAAGACAAGATGTGTGTTAGCCAGCAAAGTGGGGTTATTTTTAAATAGTCAAAATATTAAGAAATTTGGTAAATGGATCGCCTAACAAACATGAGTGAAATTATTCTTTGATCAACACAATAATGCCAGTTGGGCAAAATTAACATATCAATGCATAAATTATGTTAAACAAAGCTACTTCTTCTGATCATAGAACATCTTCAGTTTCATGTTTAACTTAATTAAACAAACTGAATAAGTTAAAAAGAAAAGAAATGCTAACCAACCAACCAAGATTTTGAATCAAGTATGCCACTTTGAAACTTTGGTTAAGGAAGTACATAATATAATATACTAATAAAATAATATACTCACTTTTAACAAAGATGCACACCGTCTTCCCACCATCCCTTGAAATGGTTGACCCTAATGAATGGCTAAGGCTTTTATCAAGATTATTGTCCCAGATATTTTCTGAAATCTTGTGAAAAGTTTTGCACTTCAACTTTTCTGGAACTAATACAAAAATAATTGACTTTCATATGGTTTACAAAGACAGAAAAACAAACAATATTTTATTCTAACATGCAATATCTTGTTTCCTGTGTGATACAACATTTACAAATATTCTTGTTTTAACCATGTTATAGATATTAATTTAACAATTTGTATTTTCAACTATTCATTGAATGACTATTTGCATGATGTTATTTTGGTAACTTGGCATAACGTCACAGTAACATCACTAATAATTGGTAGGATTTATCAGCATATTTTAACAAAATATTTGGATTGTCTTGTTGTTTAAAAGAAATTGTTCACAGATTTTCTTCATTAAAGAACAAATACATGAAAGGTATATACAGAACTTAAGTGACTGAACTAATATAAAATCTGTGTGTAATCAAGAAACAAGTTGGCCAGGATTTCACTTGTTTGCTAAACTTTACAATGTTTATAGAGCTTTATTTTGCATGACATAATTTTGCTCCTCTGTGTATGGAGTGTTTTGAACAAAAAGCCATGATTTTAACTTACTTGAAGGAGGACCATAATACCATTATACAAACAAAATATCTCGCCTTGTAGTTTAAGAGTTTTAGTTAAAAAATGTTAGTCTACCACTGACCAGTATTGGCACCAGAACATCATTTGAATAAATTTGGTGAAAGACCAGCATAGGATATTACATCAATATTTGACCTAGTAACCTTATTTAATAACCAAATGCAACCAAATACAAACTTAGCCTAGATACTGCCAAGATAAACATTCTGAACAAGTTTCATCAAGACCAAGTCATAACAGTTACTGTGGCTTCTAGAGTGGTTACAAGAATTTGCCTGGTGACATCACAGGTGTAGGGTGCGTGGCCAAGTCACTTTAACACTATCAATATGTCATAAAACAAAACAAAAAAAAAAATTTAAAAATCAAAAAAAAATCTGATATAATATATATATATATACAAGGTAGGTATCTCTTGAAACAGGAAAATCACCTCCATCAACATTTTAAGTGATTAATTGCCTAAATGGCGGTCGATTTTCGTTAACTATGTACCATTTTGTTGGGAAAGGTTGCCTCGTGACGTAAAATGACCACAAACGGATACTTGCCAACAAAAACTACAAGAAAACACTTGTCGAACTCATTGAAATGCTAGGTCGGCGATCGACAGACCGATGTTCAGTGCCGATTTTTACAAGAGTAAAACTATCGAAATACCCCAGCTACTGAACATAATCAGCATTACAACAATAAACAAATACGTGTTTATCAACTTACAACACAGATTTGTTCTTTTGTTAGCGTCATTACTTCAAGATCGTTGTAAATCCGGAATTGTTTATTGGCAATTTCAAGTCCAGCTCCATGTCAATCAGACGCTTACATGGTAAATTCAGTTCTCGGTTTCAGTTATTCAGTAACACCTTCGGTAACTCTGAGGCGCGGAACCAATCGCGTAAGGTGAAGGACGTTTTTGCAAGATGATCATCGTACACGATTGAAATAAACATTCAAACATAACAATTATATGAGTGTTTGGTGTGAACATAAAGTAAAATCTGTGTTGTAAGTTGATGAACTCGTATTTGTTTATTGTACTAATGCGAATAATGTTCGATAGCTGGGGTATTTCGGTAGTTTTACTCTTGTAAAAATCGGCACTGAACATCGGTCTGTCGATCGCAGACCTAGCATTTCAACGAGTTCGACAAGTGTTTTCTTGTAGTTTATGTTGGCAAGTTAGTGGTCATTTTTTGTCACGAGGCAACCTTTCCCAACAAAATGGAACATAGTTTACGAAAATCGACAGCCATTACGGCAATTAATCGCTTAAAATGTTGATGGAGGTGATTTTCCTGTGTCAAGAGATACCTACCTTGTATATATATATTATATCAGAAAAAAAAAAAAATGGATAAAAAATGTTGTTTTATGACATTGATAGTGTTAAAAAGACTTGGCCACGCGCCGAACACCTGTGGGTGACATAGTTAAAAAAAAAAAAAAAAAAAAATTGAGTGCGACCAAGATATTGTCACAATGAACTTTTTTACCAAGTTTCAACAAAGATTGAACCAAAACAGTGGCTTCTAGAGTGCTAACAACCAAAACGTTGACAAAGCAAGATGAAGGATGCCAGAGTTAGACACTTATTTCTGACAACAATAGCTCACCTTGAGTCTGATGGGCGCTGACTTAGAAACAATGACTGAGAATATTTGTTTTAATGCAAACAGTTTTTCGTGTAACATCCACTTTTAACTCTTGTGAACACTTTAGAGGCCAAATTTATTACTCAATCAGCATGGAATATGGTCAGAACATTTATCAGGTGCTGACTGAGAAACAATGTTTTTAAGCCTCTGAACAATTTATTCTTGGAAAGAAACAAGAGCTGTCACCATAGGATGACATATGCCCCCTTTTTCAACATTTTTGTAAACCTAAACGCAGAGTGTTTTTCCAATTTTTTTAAAAACCTAAACACAAAGTGTGACGGAATTTCAGACGGACAGACAGACAGACAGTGCGATCACTATATGCCCACCTTCGGGGGCATAAAAAAAGAAAATATAAACACTTTGTTTTTATGAATAGATGGATATATTTATTATTTGATAATTTTATATAACTTATATAACTGAGGTGTAAGTACTTAATTGGTGGACACAAAATAAAATCCAATTTTCATACTATTTATATCTTACTTAATTGTCCCAACCGGATAAGTCCATAACAAACTAATTGTACATACAATATCATACAAACCTGATTCTTTTGACAGAAATACCAATAAATCACATGGGATATCTTGAATTGGTTTGCACACAGCTCTT
Organism: Dreissena rostriformis; assembly: GCA_007657795.1. Classification (NCBI taxonomy): domain Eukaryota; kingdom Metazoa; phylum Mollusca; class Bivalvia; order Myida; family Dreissenidae; genus Dreissena; species Dreissena rostriformis. The sequence continues at coordinate 189,382 of VMBQ01000473.1, read as the reverse complement.
GCAGAAACATTGTTTAATGTAATCACTGGCGAGCAGCTTCTGAGAGAATCAAAGGAGTGAAGAAACCTATCTGTAACAAAGAACAAAACAATATTGATGACAAAAAAAATACGTTTTCATGTAATTCAGTGCCCCAGATAAACTGCGTATCTGAGTCTTTCACCCAATTAAAATGTTTTAAAACGCAAAGAAATACAATATGATGCGTATTGAAAGCACAACCATTTTGACTGTGACGCAAATGCTTTAAATTTGATGCGTAAGATACACAAGAGTCTCGATTAAAAATGTTTTGCTAATTTTCGTTATTTTCTTTTAGGAATTATTATCATGCCAAGGCGACACTTTAATCAGCGGAAAGTTTGATATCAAGCGCCTGAATGATGGATGAGGAAAAAAATTGAAGCTATTCAAACTCTCTTTGGACAAGATTTCAGAATAATTACTAAATAAAGCGTCATTATTTACGACAAGATACGTTTTCATTTTGTGCATGTATTTGTAAAGCGTCTCTTCTTTCATTTTCTATCAAGTTGCATAATAAAATTGCCTTGAATTACTTAACATGTATATATCACATATACATGTTAAGTAATTCAAATTGACAGTTACACAGATTAAAGAGGTCAGTTAGGATCACTTTGTTAAAGTTTTAAACTTTAATTTCAAAGATGCCAGTTGACATCAGTTTGTTTAATTATAATTTTATCATTTACATTTTAATCAAGACGGTTAACAGTTTCATTGAACAAATATGAGAGTGCAGCTATGACAGAAGTAAAGCAGCAATGATTATGAGGTATGCATTTTATTTCAGTCTATTTCCGCGATGAAATCACCCTATTTTTCGTAATCAATGGGTGAAAACCATATTTCCCAAATAATTATCTGGGGCACTGTGTAATTTATGTTATTTTTATCTTTTCATTTGTATTTTGTTAAATTAAAGTCCTCCTTTGAAAAATCCAATACTAGTAATACATTTTTAATTATATTAAAACATGTCTGGTTTTGCTTAAATGATTGAAAACAAAGCTCAAAGGGAAATGCAAAAAAATAGCAACAAACTAAACACAATCTTATCAGATAAAGTTCACATGATGATTGGGCAAAAAACTTTTTTTAGTATTCGCTTGGTTACTTATATGAATAGCCATGCATATAAGGATAACTACCCACCCCTGGCAGCCAAGTTTTTAAATTGGCAGGAATTATTTTCAAACTCGCACAGAATCCATCCCCTGGCAGCCATGCTTTTCAACGGATCGGAATCATTTTCTAACTTGACCAAGATATCATTGGAACAAAACATTNATACACACCATTGTTTACTAGATTACATATCAAACTAAGCTCAAAGATTTGGCCATAATAAACATCATCAGATGTTCATGTCCTAAATGTCTTCATATTCAGCTTTGTCTAAAATGAATCAAGAATAACAGTGTCACTAAGAAAGGGTGGTACAAGCATATCAAATGTGATAACGTTCAGGCATACACATGAAATGTGAAAACTTCCATGACCACGATTAATTACCCAGTACGGTTCCGGTTCACATTACTTTCCTGGGGTTGCACCATTTATAAAACCCCACAACTGCCAGTGATAATAGCAACAATCGACCATTAAGCGACACGGCTGTGTCTGATAATAATGTATCAATGCAATTGATCATCTAGACGCTGTTATAACGGGATAATGATAAAGGATATCTTGATTGCTGATGCATTCGATTATATGTTTTCAAAGCATGTATCTTATGGGGCCATACTTAACCATACACTAGTTGCTATATTTGTCAGCATTGATACATTATCTAAATGTTAATTTTGACTTTATACTCGTAGGCTAAGGTCTAGAAATTCATCGGGGATTGTTGGACAATGGTTGAGTTATTAACACGCAGATATGGTTTCACACTTTAAATGAATTATTTATTAAAACGGTTTCGAGTCCTAAAAAAGTTTAACGTAAAGACAAAGTGTATGTGATTCCGATGAATTGGACGCTGAATGGTCATTTTTCAAATATAAATATATGTTTGATAGTTACAGTGTCAAACAATGTATACTTGTAATAAGATCGTTTAAGTGTTTCTTCTTGTTATGTACCAATTTGGAGTTTAATATATTTGGCAAGTTAAATAACCGACATATTAATACCCCAAAACAATAGCAACATAATGCATGCAAAACGGTGCGGTGGATTAATCGATGCATACGCACTGGTACATCGTACGATTGAAGTCTCAAATATGGTGTCAATACACTTTGCCTTTGCTTTAAATGTATTATGTTGATTTTTAAAACATAACATAGAATTAGTCATCACGTCTCTCTTAACTCTTTTAGAGTGGTTTTGTATAATATATAATGATTTTGTACAGCTTTACTGTGTTTGTATAATCAAAAGGGAGAACATATTTAATCTTTCGTTACACGTAATAATCTATCAGGATATTATAATTTAATCATAGACATCTCATACGTTGAGAAAAACACAAAGTGTAGCATCTCTAAAAAGAGCATTTTGTAACTGAAAATTAATTGAATTAATAGTCAGAACAATATATTAGTACTCCTTAACAACGTAATTGGACTGGCAACATGGGCAACTATTACGCCTTTTGAAAGTCTATTCAAGTTGTATCAATCCTGAATGCCATATCCGACGCGCATTAATCTCCATGAGTATTGCATGTCATTGCGAAATGTGTATTATTCTTCGAAATCATTTCATGTGTTTACTTCCGAATCATTAAGTTATTATGTATCAACATCGAATATTGGCAAGGGTCGTTAATGCGATACAAATTTGGAGAATACCGTAACGATGCTTCGGGAAGAATTGTAGTCAGTTTACCCGTCGTTGATTGATGCTAACAGATATGATTACCGTTTTTCAATTTAAGATGTCTTCAAAACGTTCTTGGCAGGCGGTAATCTCAAAAGTATTCTCACCTTTTTTATCTAAGTCGATTGAATATTCAATGGCGTCTCTTTCTCAAATACGCTGACCTTTTTGTATTATTTTTTTTTAATATCCGCTGATGTTCAAAACATGATGAAGAAATACACGTTTGTTAGCGTCGATTGGAAAACGAAAGCAATGACAAAAAAAAACAACTATAAGAGGTTCTTGCAAATCCATTTAAACGTATGCTCAAGATAACTATGACAGAGATTTTAATTGCGAAATTCTTAGCCTCTGAAATACGGGTAATAAACTTACCTGAACATCAATCCGAATACCATTTTATATTCATTTTAATTTTTTTTTTTTATTAAAGTGATGTAAATATTTAGTAGAATAAAATCTTCGAGAACAAAGAAATTTAAAAATGTTGATGTATATCAGTAACACATGGATATATTCAAAAACATATAAGACAAAGATTGTTATACAGTATTGTTTAATTCCCCGTTAAAGCAAATAAATGTTGTTAACAGTTAAACAATTTTAACTTCTGAAGGAAACCTGCAATCATAAATAAAACTTAAAGACGTTTTATTGTCCATACCTACTTAGAATACTACAAATGTTGTTTACTCTAAGCAATCATTGGACGCTCATGTTTTAAATTACAACACCGTATAACTATTCCTTGAACAATAGTATGTTATATTAATATTTCTTGTAATTGTCTTTATTGTATGTCGTCTACTTTATATTCCTTATGTACAACGCGATATGTTTTAATTATTATGTTATCACGCAACTGTTAAAATTATTTTGATGATAAGTGTACCGAAAACAAAATACACTTACTTAATCAAATGTATACGGCACTTGATCTATTCTAGCTAACGATAATACATTATTACAATTAATAAAAGTAACGCAATTATTTATCGCCAGCATTACAAAAAAGTTTTGATTTTTTATTTCAATTTAATAAGTTCAATTTTCGTTTAACATTGTAATTTCAAGCAGTCATTGTCAATGCGATATTGAATTAAGTTCTACAAAATGCGGTTGGTTTCTTGAAGTACACACATGAATAAACGAGCGGTCAAATATTAATTTAATAAGTATACAGAAACCCACAGTCCAACAACGGTAAAAGATGTGAATTGAATTAATAATACAATACTAATTCTTGCAAAGGCCCCTTAAAGGGGCCTTTTCACAAATGTTGGCATGTATTGAAGTTAGTCAGTAAATGCTTTAAATGGATAAATGTAAAGATTTGAGCTAAAATCTCCAGTAAAAATAAAACAAGAATAAAATTGAGGAAAGAAAAAAAGGAATCCGCAACTGGGCTCGAACACTGACCCTTGGAGTAAAAATATTCCGCTTTGATCACTCGACCATCCGTACTTATACAGTGGATGGTGTATTTCATACTTTACATAAGTAATCCTCGTAGTGTCACAAAATATAACGATAACAACAGAACTCTCCAAATTATGCAATTGTTTCGCGTTGCAACGCTTAATAATTTTCAGGTTTTTAATTCGTCAAAAGATTATAATGGATATTTTAGTGCATAGTGAAATTTCAATTTTACTATTTTCTCACAAATATCATAACTACTACGAAAATTTGCTTATTTGAAACAATTTTATTCAATTTTGTCAACTTACCAAAACGTGAAAAGGTCCTTTTCAACCACCATTGTACACATGTTGTGTACAAAGGATCTTAATTTAAAAAACACAACTCGGATAGCAAAGTATTAAAAGCAGCAATAATTGAACACAATGTGTAAATATTCAATCCCATTGTTAGTATACTGCTTATTTTGTAAAGCTGTCACCGTGTTTATAGGTGTTTTTTTAACAATTCCATAAATATAATAAGACAACCTTTAGTTATTTCTCAGGACAAAATGCTAGTTCCAATTATTTAAACGTGACTCCACGGAGTTAACGTCGTTCCTATTAAAAACAAGGGACTCGTTCAAGATTGTTCACGATTGTTTGGTTGCATATATGTATACAAGCGCTTGACGATACTAGAGCAAACCATTAAGTATTCAATAGATGAATAATGTTTGTAACATTAAACTGCATTCAGTAATTGAGTGTAAGTCAAATCTGCAATTTTATGTAAACGTTTAATATATTTATATTTTTGGGAATTTTAACAATTAAATATATAATTTATGTCAAAGGTTATTGAATTCTGTTGTTCGGTCGAAATAATTCGAAGCATGCGTTTCCTACATTTCATGTATAAAACGGAATACATAATTGACATGCACATAACGTATGATAAACTAAAAACATCATTTGGATTCAAGCAACGCGGTGACTGCAAATACAATTTATATGACAATGACAGCATCATTCGCCATTATCGTAACTGCTTTTATAACGCATTCAAGCTTAATGTTACATTAATCAAATAATGTTCATGTCTTAGCAACAATAGATTTCGAATAAAAGAACAAGATGAATTATTATGTAATAATGTCTTTTCGACGTTTGAGAAATGCTACAATTGTTATTTGAACACATTATTAAAACATATCTGATTAGCTCTCACGCATGCGGTATGAAACGCTATGTCGCTGTGCAATTGAGTTTTATTTGAACACGGAAGGCATGATACTGCCACTGATGGCATCATACTGCCATCTTACACTGAAATAAACAAATATCGCCTACCATTAAATAGTTGCTACAGCATAAGGACAGAACTGTATAAAATAACAAAACTCCAGACAGGATAGAGAACTTATTACCAATACGCACTGGTCTTATATTTATTTCTGATTTATTTAATGACTCTATTATCCAACTCATAAAACATCTTCTTTTCGTGCCTTTCGTTTACCACCTTTCACAGTTTAAATGTCTCGTGTGTATCGGGATATTCTACATAAGTTGCAGTGAAACAAAATGACCTTAATTATACTATAAAGTTTAATAGACAACACATTAATGCTTTCACGTAATTTTCCCTCTGTTGTTTATGCAAAACGAATTAATATAACTCACTAAATATTAGTTTGCCAACTGTGTATTAGAACCAATATATGTAGACCTGGAGGTAAGGTGTTAATGCATAACAAAACAATCAATTTGCACCATAATTGTTAAACAAATGAGGCATTACTTCATATTCATTTATTTTTAAAAATATATTGAAAACATGAATGCTTTTCATTTGCAACGACAAATACATAAATGCTTCTATTTAATCAAGTAATTACGCGCAAGGAAATTGTTGCATTATTAGTGTTCTGGTTTATGTCTCTTCTATATTCCAACGATTTCTCTAATATCCAAGTGCGTATTGATTACATCGTATGCGAGGGCACGAATAACCAAGTTATTCTACATTGAGTCTGTGAAATTCCAGGATATCATACGTGCTGTATGTTTCTCATTAAACTCATGAATCGTTTATTGCTAAGAAGCAGTGTGGCAAGACTCTGGAAAGTGCTAAGAAAACGATATTTATGTGTTCCAGATCGGTTCAGAAAATTCGTTAAAAACGCACGGTTTAATAAAAATAAAAAAAATATCAGATCAAAATAGAATAACTACCAATACGTACGTTACTTGAAACTGAAAACGTTCTGTAATTAATAGGGTTTAACTTACCATTAAAGTTATTGCAGATACGCATTAGTAAAGCGTGTTGATACGCATTAGTAAAGCGTGTTGATATGCATTAGTAAAGCGTGTTGATACGCATTAGTAAAGCGTGTTGATACGCAATTGTAAAGCGTGTTGATACGCATTAGTAAAGCGTGTTGATACGCATTAGTAAAGCGTGTTTGATTAACATCAATACTTAACTGTTCATCCCCCAACACCCAGTTTATATATCAAATATACTGAAATAAACAATTTTCATGACGTTGCATTAATTGTTCGCTCTTTGTCCACTGGAACTCTGAAACATTTGCACAAAATATAATGAATTATTATCGTCCCTCTCGGAACTTTCATGATACGGACACGCACTTAATCACTTTTTCACAAAATAAATCTTTGCTTGTGAAGGCGGTCGGTAACATCGTTAATATAGCAGTAACCTTTTGCAATAAATAAAGATGATGTTATGTGTTAACTGCGTTATAATAGCATTAGGATTCATGTAACAAGATCAATTTAAATGATACAGTAGATGTGTATAGACATTCACACGTACACCAAACATAAACATATGTTTATAAAATTGATCTTAAATATATTCTTTATTTATGGTATTGTATTTTTCCTGTTAGTAAACTTTACCGATGTTTCTGGGATGGAAGGAAGACACATATTGATTTTGAGTTCAATAGTTAAACGTCACAGGGTACAGTAATGCAGCATGTGTTTCCGCATAGTATGCATGGAGTGCTGTGACGCATCTAAATGGATTCGTTGAAAATATGGTAAGACCTGTTGATATAGAGGTCGAACGTCAAGGACCGATTTACATATTGAATAAACAGTTTAATATCAGCGATAACGCCTTGTAAACCACAGTACATCATTCAATACTCATGAGCCAAGCACTTATGACCTTCTGTATCTATAAAACTGAATGTGTGTTAATGGGGATTTACTTTTCACAAGCGATAGATGCTTGAACTTTGTAACGATTATTACCGGTTGAATAATTATGTTTTTTAAATAATAGATGTTGACCATTGCATATTTGTCGATACTATTAACAAATATTGCTTCATTATATTAATTGTATACAATACTACAATGGTATACTTAGTGCGTGTATAAGCTTGCACAGAAGACTTAAACACATGTTAGTTTTTTACACTAGCCCGACCTACAATAGGGTTTGCGCTGACGCAAAATTGTGTTTGGTATTGGAAGTTGATTTGGGATCAGATTCGCAAAATGCACTCAATAACTGTAACGTTTGGTGTAAGTTTTGCTACATTCGATCATATTCACAAGTTTAAATTGACACAAATAATTAAAGAAAGAATGTTTTATAGACAGAAGATTAATCATTTCAATGCATAATCTTATTAAATTTGGGAATCGTCAAAAAATGAAAGAAAACAATTAAGTTTAGCCAAACTACCTACACTTAAGTTTGAAGTTGTTAATGTCAACAAATAACTGTCTGAAGCCTAATTGCACATTCCATCTACGCCTTTGTTTTTAAATTTTAAATGTCAACAGGCGATTTGAAAGGTTGCGCCAATCAGTGATTTCTTTGTTTTGCTTGTAAATCTAGTAAAAACGTTCGCTTGATTGATGTTTTGAATAAATAATAAATCGTCACATCTTTCATTCAAATACATGTATATATAAAATGTAAACTTAAGAAATACTGCGCTTACATATTTTCTATTGTTTATATGCAATGGGATTGCGTTTTGTTCGACTGCGTTCCGCGCTTGTCTGGTTCTGTCTGCCCTGACTGATAAAGTAGTATATCTATACAGATTAAAATACGTTTAATCAATATCATTCCGATATCTTCGCCAGCAGGTGCATGTGTTTAGAGCGGAAAATATTGTGTTAACTCATTAGTTAAGGAAGCATTTAGAAAATAAATGAATATACACATGAATCTCTAAGTTGGTGTCTCGTTCGTGTCTTTTAAACAAGTGTATAATAGTGTATAACTAACTTTGTTAATGCAGTTAAAAAACCGAAGGCTGTTGCATGTTAACACGCAAACGTTTCTTACGTTTTTGATTGCGAACATATCAACAAGGAGAATATGTTGATGGCCATCTAGATACGGAATTCTGACTTAATGTATTTTTTAAATGTTTATATAATGACTCTTTCAACAGTACCATATACAAATTGTTGACTTGTAAATGACCTTTCAAACAAGCAATGCAGTCCTGAAAACTTCGTGTCGTTTCTGTTGTTTTTTTGTCTGCATACAATAACTTTTGTTTAGACACCTTGGTTTATACATCTTTTGAGTGAAACTTAAAAATTTAATATTTAATGTTCATGTGCATTTAAGAAAATGTAATTGAAAAATTATTGGTTATACCGGTTTTCACATAACGTTGCTTTTATTAAAGGGAATGTTTTGTAATGAAATTTCCCAGAGAGTTCATGTTATTTCCAAACATTACACAATCTCCATAGTTCGTTAAATATACATATATAATCTAGGGCAGCATTTACAAGTCAACTGACTAATTTTTAAACATAAAATTACAAATATGGTATGACCATATACAACGTATTTATGATCGTTTTAAAACAGAATATGAGTCAGGCCGATGAACTGAAATTCTTTCAAACTACAGACGGTTACACTATCCCTTATTTCCCCCTGTGTTTTAAAGATTTTAATACAATTCTGAATCGTTAGTATAATATAAAGAAATATGAATATAATAAATATTGAAAGCACACTTTCACTTATTACAATCATGTTAAAAGCATTGATGAACTGATAACAAATACATGACACAATTGATTGTGATTAAATACTACTATTCTATGGAACGACAATACGAAGGAAATATTACAACTTGAAACAATGATATAACAGTTCATAATGTAAATGACAAGAGATATGTAGATGAATAGTTGTGCCGCATATATTCCTGTTAAGCACGTCTACATGGAGTCAATTGTAAGGAACTATGTCGGTTTGCTAAAGGTGTGCTAATTAATAGTTCATGTTATATTTGAACTATTATAGTATAACATAAATGTATCAAGTAACGTTAAATGATATAAAATAATCATATCCATTGTTCTACCATACATACATTAACATAAATATCCTGTGTTAAATTCAAACAATAAGCAGTATGAAAAAGTTGCGAAAATCAAACAGTTCAATACACAGTTACACAATTATATGCCAATCTGCAATACTCGTTGTTTCGTATATTTATTTGTATTGATTGTTCTGTCTTAATCCGAATTATTTTAATTTTGCTTAGGAAAACATTGAATTGATTAATGGTTGTAACACACGATTTTTTTCTTGTAAACAACGTTATAAGACTAAAAATTTGACACGCATTTCGCTTATTTGTAGGCAATTCCAATTTTGTCCATCATAATTTTGTTTTTCCATCTGGTATGAGCACCTTGCATTTTGCGTGTAATGTATGCTTTGATAGTATTCCATATTAAACTTCCATCCCTCCATTTGTATGTATAAACATATCCCACTGGCATGATCGTAAAGATGCGTAGAATAGGATAAACATATATTTTTTTATTTATCCTCTACGATGTTTTAGTAAAATCATTTTAATCATTTAACATAGCTGTCAAGTATCATCATACTGTATATGTAATTGCAATTATAAAAATAAATGCGTTAGAAAAATGAAATTGTGGCATATTGATAACTATTTGACCATGGGATGTCGGTTCAGATTGTCAAAACCGCCGATCAAAATAAGTGACAGGTTTCGAATTATAGTAACCGGCTATGCTATACGACGACTTTAATGTCCATTTATTATAACCATTATTTTTGAAGTAACGAAAACCAAATGCCTTATGTGAAGCCGAATGTATAACGATCACATTATTATTAAACAAAACAACTCTACTATGTTTTCTATTATTATCATTCCTATTTATAAATTTCTACCAGGATAAATTATGTAAAACCTTATCATTAATTAGTTATAACTCATTTCATGTAAATAAAGTAACGTTAGCAGGGAACTGTGTTTAATAAATGTCATACGAATTTCGCACATATTTAAACCAAAAGGATACCTGGATCAACGCTGTCAAGTAAGAACACAGTTGGAGTCCGGCTGTATTACTTGAAGAGAACTATTAACACACGCAATCATCAATAATTCAGGTTTTCGTGCATTTCAGAATACAATGGGTGTTTCGCATGTGTCTTTAGTGGAAAACAAATAGTTTCCTGAATATATCAAATAGTGTCTTTATGCTCCTAAAGGTGCACACCGATGTCTTCGTAATGTGGTTAATGACAATCTAAGACGTAAATCAAAAAACCTGAATACATTATCAGTCTACTTTCATTTCAATTCGCGCGAAAATAAAATCTGAGACAGCCTTCATTAATGTAGCATGGTTTCACACGTGCAGAAACATAAATAATAAAACTCACTACATATGGTTTTAATTGATTCGATGCTTTGCGTTTGTGTTATCGATAAATACGTTAGTCTGTCAAAATGTGTGCAATCATATTCTTACCTATTCAAGTTCATGGGTTTAAGGACTTGAAATGGACAAGCAAATGCAATTATCTCCAAGGCTGCAGATTGGGTTATAACTAGTTTATACGCAAAAATCTTTAACATATTATCACAATCATAGGATCCGAACCAAATTTTGCTCCATGTCGAAAGTGAAAGTGAAATACATGCGTTTATCATAAGATATTTATCTTCAATCAGAGTAGACAAGCGGGTCCAAACATTGAAGTGGTTTGAATACTAAAAATGATCTATACAAAACACTATTTCGATATCTTAATTACAATATTTTTATGTCCAAATTGGAACAGTTGATATAAATGAAAACTTATTTAAATTCTGGTCAGATGATAAATGTGTACGTTCGGTTTATTCGATGTTTACTCCAAAGTTGAAACTGAACTGAACTACAGGCAACAAAGCGTTTAATCATTAAGCTCAGCACAACTATCTGGTTAAGTTATTGCATTCAACTTGAACGCTTACAGCTTAGTAACGATCTGTCCGAGATTTTATTGTTGAGTAACTTTGACAAATACATTCATATTACTGGTGTTAGTGTCGCGGGGATCGGGCCAATCTACAATAACAACATTTAAACAAAAGGGTTTTTGGTACACATGAATAGTTGATGGTAGTCGCTAAGTTTTAAAATAAATACTTCAATCGCTTGTTTTTTCTGTTGCAAATGCAAACAGAAATTCCATAGAACTTTGATTGATAACTTTGTTTATTCTCACCTCTCATGTAATAACTCTGTTAATGAATTTAATAATCATGGAATACGCTTTCTGAACGATCGCAAATATTGAAGAGTTAGAGTAAGGGCGCAAAGACTGGGCCTCTTACAAGAACGCAGAACAGGCACCGAGAACAGAAAACAAGTTTTTTTACAGGAAAACCTCAATATTACACACATATGTCATAAACGTATAATGCATTGAGTGTATACACACGCATAAAAAATAAGCGCCCAAGAAGATTTTTGCCAAGTTTCGTTATAGAATCAGATGCGTATAAAGACATAGATAAATATCTTTTCGTCAACATTCTGTTTTGGGATCCGCTTCTTATTAAGCTCCGACTAAACTCAACCCTTTATTATGCGCCAGTCATTGCAAACGCCATTCTAGACATTGCAGCGTGTAGCAAAAACATGCCTTTTTACACGTTTGAATCATTACTGTTGCACATTGCAATAAGACAAGTGTAAGTCATAAGACCATTGGCAAATTAATTATCTTTAAATCTTATCGGCATAAACATTTACGTATCACTAAAAACAAGCAGTTAAATTAAATTCAGTAATTCAGACTGGCACATACAGGATTTAACAACAACTATATAAAGCAACATTATGATAAATATCTGTGATTTCTTTAACGTTTGAAATGATACCCCGAATTCCCATGCAAGTATTCTCAAACTCCAATATCCCGACCCCGAGACGCATGTCTTATAGAACTTGAATGCTTGTAAACAATAAGATGTAAATGAAACAGCGGACAGTCTGTCGCAAGTAACAACACATACTTTACGGCAATATTCAAATTTACAAAAGGCGTGCAGGAAACAGTGTGTGGTATGGCTTAACATGCTAGCAAGGCCTAAATTGATTTACGGTGATGTCTTTGTTTTTGTTCAAAAAATTTGAAACACCAATCGAATAGGGTTTGTAATAGCAACCTTTCTATTCGGTTTTTATGAACTGAACTTTCTACATGTACAGCCATCATCAAGTTTATAAGCATATATTGTAATAATAAGCAATTTTCCGTTTGTGTGTATCAATATAATTCAGGTAGGAATACAAAACAATATCGATTTAAGTATGGATGGTAATACTCATCTATATACCCATAGGTTGTTCCCCGTATAAGGGCTACCATGTAAGAGCGAAGTATGAGTGCATCCCGTTATTGCAGCGCCACATTCAGAGCGGCGGAGATAATAATTTTATCAATGATCATCTATTGACTGATACCGATATTGTGTGGTTTCAATCCATAAATTGGAATGAGAGTGAAAACATTTGCGCTATTTGTAAACCATCATAAAGATGACGGAACAATAATTCGCCTGTTATCATTTGCAAGTTGATATTTTAAATCTCATTCATCGTAATGCATGTTCCGATAAATTGTCGCATCATATATTTGTATAAATTATTCTGCATTTTTTTTATATAAAAACACATTTAATATTAAGCTATTAATCCTGCGCATAGACGAACAGATCGTTAAAATGTAACTCTGCAGAAATAGCAAAATTGTACAAAAAGCTTATATGACAACAGTATATGAAATAATTAAAAGCATGTATCATAAATACACTAAATAAAACAAGCCACATTTAACATTCAGTTCATACGTCGTAGTATTCCATAGTGTGCAATTATATCAAGCGTTTGTTTGTATACATAATAATAAGTATGGCATAAAATTCGTAGCAGGGGACGATTCGTTACAACATCATAACCAAATAAATTTAACTTTCTGTGTAACGTACATTTTAGATCATCTGGTGTGGGCTTTTGTTTTGAATTATCATAATAAGAACAAGCTTGTTTGAGTTATACACATATTGCTGTTTGTTTTATTTGTTTAAGAACTTTCGATCGGCAGTGCTAAGAAGTTAATGTGTATTCATACTTTAATTGTTGTTTGCTTACTTCTGAAAAGCAGTAGTTTCGGATGTCCTTTAATCTTGTTTAAATCACTCCATCTTCTTTCATTTACCGTTGGAAGACAATGACCCAACTTGTTATCATTTTCTGATGTTTTTTTGCGCTGTCATATATATTCTCCTTTATTAAATAAGCAATCGGCTACTCGCCTGAAATAAAAGATTTTCATGTGTGATATCATAGGTTTCAATATTTCTTTATTTCTTGGGTATGTCGTATAAAACGTTATTGGTGACATAACAATTTAATCATATTTGATTCAAACAACATCGCAAAATAACACCCGGATACCAAACTTTTTATGATTATGTAGCATTGATGAATGTAGTCTATTTTTAAATCCATTTTAAAGAGCATCGTTTTATTATTCTGTAATTGATATTGCAACAACTTTTTTTTTCTTTATGACAAATTAGGTTGATATAAAATGATAAACACCAGAAAACTTTCATTTGTAATTATGCCACTGCCCATTGAACAACGGAACTTTTGTTGCACCAAATTCTGTACTTATGCAGAAGTATTTATATAACACAAAATGGCTTTTACAATATTTAATAGAATAATTAGTTCATATGGTTGGACTTATTTCAGTTTCTGAAAATTAAAGGGAAACTATGATGTTCCTATTTAAACAATCATATTATGGTTAGCGTATCCATACGATTGCATTTAATTTATGCTCACCCACTTCAAATTAAAAATACAGTAAGTGAACTATTAAGGTTTAAACAAATACTTAAATGGAAATAAAATATGTTTCAATCAACAAAACACGTGCATGCTGCAGATATATTATGAGAGTGTTTCGGCCTCCGCATTTGTCAAGACAATATATGGACGTTTGTTTTCATACCACAGTAAATCCCCTCAGGCGTTACGTGGGCCATCTGCAATTCATGAACGTTGAAGACATTGAAAAGCAACATCTGAAACAGAAACAAGTATATTAGCCAGAAGGAATAAACTGTCATATTATTTAAGCTGCCAGTGAGTTGGTTTGTAAATAATTGCGTAGCTTTATTGTAACTGTGTATTCAACGGCTTCGTTTTTATAAGTAACAATTCAATGTGGTGTTTAAAATAACGTAGCTTTAAAAGCACAGTACACAAGCGAAAGGAGATATGCTAATTTTTTGCCTCAATTAAATAGAATAAGAATTCTGCATATTTAAGGTATCGGAATTGTATCTCAAACGAAGTTGAACGAACATGCACAGTTTCCATTATTATAGGAAAGAGTGTAAAGATGTTCAAAACAGTCTCATTTCTGACCGTTTAATTAATCCGATTTTGTTGAATACACAATTGAGTCATTATATGGATGGTATTTTTTCAATTGTCGTTGACAACTGTAAATTACAAAGAACAATTATTTATAAAAAATGTTTGTGCTTCATGGCACTAATAAAAACAATTAACCTACTAATATGAATAATACATTATAACAAAACGTTTGTTTTAACACACACTATACTAAAACATTATCGCCGAACTTTAATCAGTATAATGAACATTGTTCACAATAATAATTTTCATCTACTAAATAGAGAAACAGGTCAAACAACAACATGACACTGAATAAAAAAAAATGCACGAGTGTAGCAATAAAACGTGTTTCATACTCAATAAACCGTTAGTAGCTCAAGAATCATTGGCATTTATAGACGTATAAATCACGATAGATCACTAGATTTACAAAGGAAATATGCCCCATTTGTGCAAAAAGTTACCATGTGCCATATACTTTTTTAACAAATGGTACCTGTTTGCACCGATGGGGCGATTTGTTAACTGCTTTTAATGGATCTGACACAGTCGGACGTTACTATTTAAATTGCTCTCTGATTGTGTATTACCACTTTCGTTTTCAATTGTGTTATATATTGTCATGTTGATATTGTTTTAAAATGAAAGTGGTACACTGTCATATTTACAATAATAAAACACACGTGTTCACGTCATGATTGGTGTCCAATTGTGTCTCTTTCTAAATGTGAACCAGACTTGAAAGGGTTTTGTTGTGTGTAATTGGTAATATTGTCATACATAAAATACGTCGACGTGATGCTTAGATGTGTCTCTTGGTGATGCAACTAGCGTATCAATAAGTTTATTTTTGCGTGAACATTATTAATATAATACTTTTATGTAAATTACCTTGCAAGAATAAACACACAGAGTAAATTGATGTTAAATGACATTTTAATAATATACTTGTTGGCGAACTTAAAATGTCAAAACATACTGTTTATAAAAAAGATTTACAATTGTGAGTTTTGAGTTTATTGTTAACCGGTTCTGATACGATAAATTACGTAATGAAAACAAAGTACAGTGAGTAAGCAGAATGAAATATATGGTTTCATAACAATAGTGTCGGTAATTGAAAAGCGATGCAGATTGCGATTATGTTAGTATTAGGATAATTAAAAAGCAATTAAAAATGCATTATTCATTATTATGCTCTAATTACAAAAGGATTTGCTTTGCATGATACTGACGTCATGTGTCTTCCTTGCAGCTTTTGTTGTTTGTATCATATAACTAAATTGTATTTACTATACTTATATTGTTGATCGTATATGAGATCTTGACAAGAAAGACTAAAATATGTTTCAACACATTAAATGTTAATAAATTTAAACAACAAAACAGTATAACACATGTTACATAATTCATGGTTTCATGAATTTTACACAACAAATATTTTCAATGTATGTTATTTTCAGATACACAAATCAAGTGTTAAACTAACATACACAAACATTATATGCTAATTTTAATAATTGACTCATTTTTGTTTTCAATTAGTAGACCAAACCAATGTGCGAGCATTTTGTTAAAAGGCAAAGATTTATAGGGTGTCATGATTTCTCCTTGGCTACTATTGAAACATCAGAGAGGATAACTTGTTGGCACGAAGGTGAAATTAACCTAGCTATATTGAATGCATAAATATGCACCGAGAGGAAAATAATTTACAAGTATTTTAGGATATTTATCATGAACTAAACAAGTTGCTTTTACAAACAGTTACTATATAAATAACGTCCTTAAACAATAAAATAAAATAACAACCATCAACACAAGCAGAATATGATCAGGTACCTTACACTGACGAACTGGTAAAATAGCAATCGCATTTAGCAAATCATTGTATTATTTATTAACTTGAACACCAAATATTCCGAGTTATTTACTTGTGTAATAAAAGTTGGTCNTTAGTTTAAACCTATTTATTTTTGCTCGATTGCATCGAAAGCCATAGGCTTATATAAACGCTCTCGAGTCCGTTTCCTGGGACTAGAACCAGTACTTGGTGTCTTTGGGGGAGATCAAAGGAACGCTTCCAGTGGGGTTCGAACCCATGACCTCCCGATCGCTAGGCGGACACCATATCCACTACGCCACGCCGATCTTATATCGCTTGATTCGTATTCTCTATACACGTATTGTATTGTATTTTATTGTAATACTCTTATTGTATTTGCTTCTTGTGTGAAATGTTGTTAAATCTTTGAATGAAGCCTTTAATGAAATATGAATCTTTCCTTTAATAAAAGTCCAAATTTAAAATTACAATTTTGATTTATTATGATCGAAATCCTTCCATAGATTGATAGTATAACCAGTAACTACACACAGAACTATCTTATCATATAACTAGATAAAATAACTCCTAGCATAATTTTTAAATGGCTAACAATTGAAATCTTTGTGTTAATGTAAATATTAAAAACCGTAAAACACATTTAATCTCTGTTATTAGAAAATAATTCAATGCATTGAAACATACCAGTAAATTTAAAAAGCAAAAGAGTTTCTTTTCAATCAACAAGTATTTAGTTTCTAAAACAATCCTTATATCATTTTGTCAGTAAGATTCGCAATAAAAAAAATCTTCAGATGTTTTTAATTAATCCCCAGGGTAAACGAGTACTTAAAAACTGTGGTTTTTAAACACAGAATGGTGATAAAACACTGTCATTTTTGCAAAATGCGTTTTTTTTTAATGTGACATGAAGTAAATAAGACACTGTGCCACCTACAGCAAGATCATTTTCAATATAGTTGTCTCTAAATCTTCATCCATAACCCTCTGCCTTTTCTGGACCATGTTCGTCTGTGGTTTCCGCCCTCTGCACGTGCATATGAATGAATATAACTACTAGCGATGTTCTTTTGCATATAATTCTTTCCAAAGGATAATCTGATCGAAAACAACACATATGTGTTTCAAATAATTTATGTAAAAAGCGTTTTTGAGCAACTAGCCGATTGCAAGCTAGTCAATTTATAAAGCAGCAACGTACTTAAACACAAGCTCGTATCGCATGTGCAAAACATGTATAACATAAGTATCACACATAAGGAACGTTTGCTCTGCCATCAAAATCGCCAGATCCAAGTATTATCAAACAATCACCAGTAAACAGAATGAATGTTGGAGATTTTATGTAAAATATGGTATGCTATTTAATAAACATTTATGCATAAATAATTTACAAGTTTTAAATATTTTTGTTTAAAAAAATGATTATTTATTAAAAGGACTTTGGTGTGTTTTTAAGATGATTTTTTAAAGAACATAAATACATACATTTTTCCCAAACTGTAAAACAGGACCTTTGTGAGCAAATTTTACTACGCAAATATTTTCCGAATTGTATCGATTTCTGTTAAGTTTGCTATTTGTTCATTATACTTACTTTTTTGCGTAACATTGCCTGACATTACTGTTTACTGTTAGTATACTTACTATCCCTTTTTTAAAGATGCACGTGCTTAAATATGTATATAAATATTACGGCGAATAAGGAAGTCCAGGAGACTGCCTGACTGAGGACATAAGAGGATACTTATAAATGCATTAATCATTATTATGCTTAATTTGCAAAGCCGTCTTCTTAATTTGCTTACCGCCTAAATTTGCTTACCGTCTTACACTTAATATCATCCTTGTTGTTCTTGTTTATAATTGGACCAACAGCATTATGCCTAGATGTAAAATTATTCATCGTTTCATTATGTTTTCGATTAAAAATATCTATGTCCTGCTCGTATAACAATACAACAAATAAACCAACATTGGAAGTGATATTAAAGTGTACGAGATTTTAGTTACAGAAGATATTTATTATTTTACTAATGTTAATATCATTATTACTAATGAACATGTTTTCTTATACATTGATACTAGCCCACTTTCAGAAAAAAAAAAATCGCTTGCTGGCAATCAACAAATCCTTATTAGTCGCTTGCTAAAGAAACGTCTATACTTCAAACATCACCTACACTGTTTTGTTGTGCATTAACCGTTTTCTTACGGTGGTGACCCCAGCATTCATATATTAAATAGAGTTGTTCTTGATGTTTTCCTGTATCGTAGAAAAAAGCTGACAATATCAATAATAACAATTATATCTCGCATGATACTGTGTCTGGTGTTTCATCAAAACTACAGTTTCCCGATGACAACAAACAAGATTCTCTATTCCCAGTTGCCCTTCCTAGACAGTATATGACATCGAATAGGAAATGAGTATACAATGAATAATTGATCCTTTTAAAGACCGATCAATCAGTTTGACACCATGTAGCGAAACAATAGGGACGTACTCTTAGTACAATTGACACAAAAAGAAGCCAAACAATAAGGCCTTTTTCTTAGTAGTATTGACACAACACGTAGCCTTACAATAGGGACGTACTCTTAGTAATATTGACAAAACAAGTACCCTAACAATAGGGACGTACTCTTAGTAGAATTTACACAACAAGTAGCCAACAATATGGTCGTACTCTAAGTAGTAATTACACAACAAGTATCAAAACAATAGGGACGTACTCTTAGTAGTATTTACACATAAGAAGCCATATTGGTAGTATTGATACAACAAGTAGCCTAACTCTTAGCAGGAGTAGTAGTAGTAGTAGTAGTAGTAAAAGTAGTAGTAGTAGAAGTAGTAGTAGTAGTAGTAGTAGTAGTAGTAGTAGTAGTAGTAGAAGTAGTAGTAGAAGTAGTAGTATTAGTAGTAGTAGTAGTAGTAGTAGTAGTAGTAGTAGTAGTAATGTATACCTGTAAGATATTTCAGGTAAGAAGTGTAGTAATTTTATACGTCTTTTACAAGTCTCATAGTGCAATGCGTTCTCTTCATAACTGTTATAAAGAATGACATAGATCCGTAAAAATTGTCAAGCTTAATATACTTTACAACACAATTGTTTTAAATAAATACAAAACTAACTTCATAAATATCGCATTATGGTCGGTTATATATATAGTAAGCAGTGGTAGCTATATTGCATTAAATTGTTTCAGACGGTTCAGAGAAAGTAATTAAAATTAAAGCCACAATATCCACTTATTTGTATTACAATAATTATCTGTAACTTGTAGTTTTAATTCTCCTTGTTAGGCGATGTGATGTGTGATTTGATTGGTGCTAATATAGTCGGGACTTACAGACGAACAGAACTTAACCAATCATTTCTTCTTATTTGCGAAACTGATATCATTGAGACATAAATAACCAGTGCTTGCATCTACTTGGAGGTATTAAGTTGTCTCGAGTAACCCGTCTGGGTTTTTTAATTGAAGGTTTCAAGGAGTAGGCGAAACGTGTTTCGTGGCCTCGTCACGGCGGCAACCTCCGAGGGTCAGACCCTCGACATGATGCTCAAAAGGTCGCAAGAAATCTTATCCATCAGATAACATCAAGGCACCTATTAGTGAGATTGGCCTATGCACGGCTGGTTGAAGAGGTGGCTTTTGAGTTCAAGTTCAGGCTTGGTGAACTTTTCTTGTATTGGAGTCCGCAGTCATCTCTTACCTTTAAAATTATTCTCACGAAACTTGGAATGCGTCTCTATCTTCAAATCCACCATCATGTGCAATATTCAAATTCAAAGTTTGGTTCCAAATTTTTAAAATATGTAAGATTCATAAGTGCACACAAATACTTATCTTCATCNTGTATCTACTTGGAGGTATTAAGTTGTCTCGAGTAACCCGTCTGGGTTTTTTAATTGAATGTTTCAAGGAGGAGGCGAAACGTGTTTCGTGGCCTCGTCACGGCGGCAACCTCCGAGGGTCAGACCCTCGACATGATACTCAAAAGGTCGCAAGGAATCTTATCCATCAGATAACATCAAGGCACCTATTAGTAAGATTGGCCTATGCACGGCTGGTTGAAGAGGTGGTTATTAAGTTTAAGTGCAGGCTAGGTGAACTTTTCTTGTATTGGAGTCCGCAGTCATCTCTTACCTTTAAAATTATTCTCACGAAACTTGGAATGCGCCTTTATCTTCAAATCCACCATCATGTGCAATATTCTAATTCAAAGTTTGGTTCCAAATTTTTTAAATATGTTTAAGCAATGTAAGATTCATAAGTGCACACAAATACTTATCTTCATCGATTGATTGTCAATATTATGTATTTCTAAGGCATGGAAGTTCATATCGAAATACTCTTTTCAATAATCAAGTTCTGTCTGGTGAGTCTGATTTTAATACATCAACGCGTAGGTCATATTTGCACCTTTTGATGATCATGTAGACGATTTCACGATAATAATTTAAAAAAAAATGATTTTTGTTCGCATTTGCTGATTGTATTCTTAAATGTTCTTTTATGTCACCATATTTAGCCATACACGAGTAGCCATATTTGGAACTTTATCAAAACGTTCGTGATATCTTTATAATCGTTTACCAGGTACGCTTAGCCGAAGGTTACACTTGCAGAGCGTGCATTAGAGCCATTTTTACGATGGAAATGCTAAGTAACAAAACTCATTTTAAAAAAAATGTATCAATATGTGCTTTGCATTAACATTCCTATAGGACCATTGGCGAATAGTATATATATTACTATAGAGATTATGTCAACATGTTTATAGCGTAAGTCTTGTTAATTGTGTTATGCCTCTTGGAAACACTAAAATTATCATTTAATTTATTGCACATTTATTAAATTCGAAATATGATTATGTTATTTTGTAATGAAAGGAGAACGATTGTGGTTTAGTTTGGTCACATACTCACTAATCTGCCACTTAGGATGTATCATTGTTATGTATCCGGTATCATTGTGTTGAGTCATTACAAAGTCTTGCATATAGACCCTATGTGTGCAAGTAAAAAGTTATTTCTCAACTATCAATGTACATTTTAATGGTAAAGTTTCACAAGTACTTCCGACCAATACGATTGTTAGTGTTTTTTGTCTTTCTGTATTTGTTATTTCCTCGTTAGGAGATTGTAATTGAGCAAATTTACATTACAGTTGTAATTACTTTAAGTTCCACTAACAACATTACAGTACAAGGTTTGATTGTTTAGCCAATGTAATTCGTTGATAACGATACACATAATTGTATAGAAAAAGAAATGGCTTTGAAATTATCGTATGATAAAACTTAGCGAAAGTACCCGCTATAATTTTTCCCTGGTGAAAAAACCTGACAAACTTTGAAAATGGAACGCTACTTGACAAACATAGTTTTTTTAATAGATATTCAGTTACTGTAACCTATATTCAGTTTGTATTAATGATCAGAAGCAGTTATAGTAACAATAGTAGTTGTAAAAGAAGGAGGAGGAGTTGTAGTACTAGTAGAGGCAAAATATGTATTCGTACTTGTTCTGTTGTTTGCTGTTGGTGTTGTTGTTGCTGCTGATGTTGTTGTTGTTGATGTTTTATACACTAACAAACGTTATCAACTTTGATAACGGGACACGTTTAAATTTAACAAAAAACAACATTGAAACTTACGTAAAAACCACTCACATATTTACCACATATAAAATGAAATACAAATTGTTCAATGTAACAAACCAAATGTCGTATAAAATACAAAACAAAGGTCGATGTCAGTATTATTAATTAAATACCGGAGCTCTTATGGGCTCTACTGGGCTATCTTTTATTTTCAATAATTGTTTCTGTATTTATGGCTCATAAAGCTATTCGAACACTTAGTAATACTTTCATATATCAATATATTTCATGTAATAAAGTACTCTTATCACGGAACGTTTCTACAAATGTCAAAGGCATTAAGCAAATGTTCAACCGGGGAATAAATACGATCTATTTATCAAACAGAAAAGTTCAAAAGCAAATTCCAAGTTCAAAATTTAAAGTTTAAATGACGGCTGTAGAAGCTGACGAACTTAACAGTCGCGTTTCTTATAATAAATGTTTCGTCATGTATTGCAGAATTTCAAAAGTTTGTCTAAGGTAACTAAAGAGAACATATGTCAGCATTATCAATTATTTTGTTATTTATGTCAATGCAAGAAGAACATGCAAAAACATTCATACATTATCGATCTTCTTGCATTTTGTTCGTCTTGCATATAACTGTGACAGCTTTAGCAAAAAAAGGTTTAAGTGGCAAAACCAACATAAATTATTAAATACAAAAGATATTATTGTAATTGCTGAAATTTTTGACGCATGGGCTATCAATTCGACAAGTGAACATTAAATCAGAGCTTGATATCCATATACAAAAGTAAACAATGTAGGTAGAACTACTATTTATTTTTAAGTCGTTTTTGATTGGTTGCGTTGTTTATTTGGAGTAAGACATTTAGCACGAGCATACCGTAAAACAATATTGTATATGCCTTTACAATAGACAGATTGTGTTAAGCAATGCATCATAAGGAGTTCAATGTGGACTTATCTTACCCGCGACCTCTACACTTGGCACACACTAAGGGACCGTGAGACTGACATTTTGACCCTGGTGAAGACGCACTTAGATCAAATGCCAATGTATGCGCACCTTTTGCAAGCATCTGTCTTGCATCTAGCACCTTTATACGTACCCAATACAAACAATTTGGACAGCGCTAACGTCATTACTCATTCACTGACGTCACAATTGCGGCAAAACTGTACCGTAAGCAGCGTCCCATTCGCCACTAGAAAACTTTTATCTCAATATTTTATAAAGATTTTGCAAAAATACGGTAGCATGTTTCGCCGTATCGTTCTCGAATTTTGGTGGGTTGATGCTCGCCAACATGGCGCGAATATATCCTAGAGAACGCCAATATGGGCTAGAAATATAAGTGTCGTCTTTGCGCCTTTTGGTCGTTCTGTTGGGTATATTTGTCGTGCTCTCGTGTTTTTGAGGGTCAAAAGTCGCCAACACGACAACACGCCAGAAGACGAATATACCGACTAGAACGACGAAAATGGCGATTCTTTGTCATAATTATCGCATTGGCGCTCTTTTTTCTCGTTATGGCGGGTATATATGTCATTATTTAGTGTAATCCTGTTGGTCACTTTTTTCAAACATGCCAAACTCCAGAATGATATTGCAGATATCAGCAAACGTACAAAAACAAATCCGTATACGTGCTGAAAAAAGGACCCATGGAAATAATTTACCAGGAATCGAGAATATTTGATGTGAAAATACATTGTCTCTCGTGGATGCAACCTGTGTTTTACTCGTATATAATTTATGTATATAATATAATAATATGATAGTATATTCAACAGACGATAAAACATTAACAATATTAGTAGGGTAAGAAAACATTATTCAAAAAGGGCAAAATCACTCAAAACAGCTTTAAGTACAGACATGTATTATCGGGATGACTTTTCTCTCAAAATTATAAATACAATCAACACATTTAAAATGTTTACATATTATAATCGTTCGCTTTCAAACATTGTCTCGACACATTTCATCATTCATTGTGGACTTTGCAAAGTGCGTGTTATCACAATTACTGTAATGGTTTTAATGGATTAGACAATTGCATTAATATTGATGCATATAATCTGAAACAGTTTATCAAACATGTTCTTTAAGTGTCTCATTATTTTGCCATCTTTGGATCGGCTCATTCTACAACAGCAGCAATATTACATAAAGGAACTTAGCCTCTATGCATATTTAATACTATTCGTTTTGTTAGAAAACATGTGCGATTTTTGTGTTTGTCTGTTAGACAAGAAAAAAGGAATACTAGAACTTATTTTTGAGCGAAATATTCATCGTTTAGGACAATTGCTGTGACGTTTCAAAACACCTGTATGCCTCAACAATTAACCTACATATTAACACAATACGGGGATTATTTAAATATTATCGAAGGCGGAAATTTTTTAGGTCGGCACTTAGCTTTAAACATCGACTGTTAAGTTTACAAGTATAAAGAAAGCAAAAAACATAGACAAATTATGTATTGTATTTATCATTCATCCACTAATTATCGTTAATAGTTTATGTCAAAGAAACAATTGACTTCACATTTCTTAGTAAACATAAAACATGTTGAAAACCTAATTAACAGCAATTATGTAAACCTCGGTCACATTCACCTGCCGCAGACGCAGATCACCAAACCAATTTTTGAAAACATAAAAATTAAGTCCAAATTAAAATAAGGTTTTATGTTTATATGTAAATGACAACAACTGAATTGGAAAACGACTTTTTATAAACAGTACTTTATATTTTAACATCTTTATTGACGGAAATGATATGTTACACAAACAGCCAATGTAATGCCTATACACGTATTTACAAAGTAAAATAAAACCACATAAGAAGTATTTGTTTGTTGAATTTGCAAACTCTAAACTTAAGTTAATTTGCAAAATTAAAACAACAAATGATTTATGATCGTATTAAGACGTAGTTTTGTCTTTAAGATCGCCTGGTAATTATCAGGTCGAGCTGGTGCCAGTGTTTTGATCGAGGGTGTCTCCAAGATATCATCTGCTGTGGTTTGGTTTGGAAGAATGAGTTAGTGATGATGAGGTCGTTATAGTTGCATAGCTCTAGGAGTTGCTTCCCATTCTCATTCATCTTTCCAACTCCGAATTTCCCAAGACATGGGGATCAAGAATTGTGGGCGGCGCCCACTCTGGCATTAAACTCACCGAGCAATACCAGGTGCTCTTCTTTGGGAACCCTGTTGATTAGCGAGTCTAACTGGCTGTAGAACTCGTCATTTGAATCATTGGTGGAAATGAGTGTCGGTGCATAAACACTGATCAGGTTTACTGGCCCAGAGGTGGTGTGAAGGCGGAGTGATAACAGTCGTTTAGTTCCTTGTTGGCATGGTTCTATCATCCCCAGCAGAGAATTTCGGACAGCAAAACCACCGCCATACTCTCTAGTGTCCTCAGCACTCTTGCCTTGCCAGAAGAATGTAAAGACATTTTCTCTAAGGGTTCCAGAATCAGCAAGCCGCGTCTCCTGCAGTGTCGCGATGTCAACCTGGAGTCTCACAAGTTTATCGTTGATAACCGAGGTCTTTCGGGCATCACTGATGGTCTGCAGGTCATCGGATAATCCTGGAGTTAGTGTTCTTACATTCCAGGTGCCCAGTTTAAGGGAATGAGTTTTTGTTTTTTTATCGCAGTCCACTTGTCAGGTCAGATGAGTACCCTGAGCCTTTACGCGCCCAGTACGGCAGGCGAACTGTGGCAGGACAGCAGCTAACTGGCTGGGGGCTGCCCAGCTTGAGGCGGACGGTAGCTGTCAAATGGGATATGGTGATCTCTCCCACCGTCGGAAGCGGCCCCGGGCGCCAAGCGCTACGCTAATAGAGCGGATGGCTTATAACTGGTAACTACTGCTTCCCGTGTTTTGTCGACGCTTTGCAGCGAAGCTGGAGTGACCTCTCCAGGGCGCAGCCTGGGTATAATAATATGGAGGTTAAGCTGTTGTCCATGCATCAGGCCCCCACTCTCCGCGCACGCTGGAAAGTTCAAGGGAAAAGCGAAGCCAATACATCTTGGAACCAACGGCGTCGTAGGAGTTGCCAGAGTGATTTTGTAGACAAGGTCAGACTGCATTAGGGACTCCGGCTCCGGATTTGAAGTAGGGGTTGACTCCCGTAGCATTTGATTAACCAAAACCTAACCTGCAAGGCAGCAGGACCGTAGCCCTGGCGGGGTGACTTAAGGGGTATTCGCACTTGTCTACGGTGCCCCCCTTAACTAGTGGAAGAGTGGGGAGGTCTTACTTTCCCGTACAGGTGAGTCACCTGCCCACTGCCCCTGGGTTGGCCGTTGAAATTTGTCCATGTGTTCATCCGCCCTGTGTCAGCTCTTGTATTTTATGATGTTGGGTTACCCCGATACCCTCCTCACTAAGAAGTCTGAATAATCGTGACACCATAGTGGGGGAGCCGGTTGAGTCACCGACAGCCCGAAAACGGAACAGGTTGTACTAGATTACGTGGTACTATAAGCAGTTTGTCCGATCCACCTGACCTGACCTTCGGTACCTTTGTGGTCAAAACAGAGAGTCCGTTTAGATAATTGACACTATCAGTTTATTAAACTCGCGAAAATTTAACAATCGAACTACGGGGATTGGTGCCCCTATTAGCGAAAACGTAATTGACACATTTATCTGATGTTTTGTTATCCAATATCCAACACTGATTGCTCGCGAAAATAAAGTATTTATAAGTAATAATTGTATCAAGATTAGTATTCAACGACGCGAACGTAATATAAACAGCCCAACCAAAAATACAATAAAGACACGAGCAAATGAACTTATTCTAATAACCTTTTACTCATATGCTTTAACGCAGGAAAAATAAATACAAAATATAGCATACATTTACAAAATTATAAAAATAAATGTAAAAATACATTTTTATTAAGAAACGGATATGTTATCAACGCTAGTGATCTTAAATTACTTTCGTTTATATAGAGAGTACATGTACGAGCAGCATGACATTTTAAATGTATACTTAAACATGTTTTCTGCTAAAGGTTTTTCGGTTAAAAGGTTAATAACCGGTTACGGCAAGTGGTTAACCAGTAGCTGTTTTTTGTAACCTGTTGCATCACTAAATTTTAAACGGTATTTTTTGCCACAATTCGACGTGTTGAGAAAATATGAACAGTACGATCTTTACATTCATGTCTGTCCTTGGTTAAGTTTTGGCACAGCTACAAATACAGTGGGCAACTAACGTAAAGCCATCTCCTATACGCTATGGATATTTGAGAATACTCATACAAATTTGTGACGACATTTGCAAAAATAAAACATTTCTGTCCTGCTTTTGTACCATCCGTTTGGTTGCAAAACGTTGTGAATCAGTTGATTTTGCACACTGGTGGCTGCTTTTGTATGAAACGAAATTTGACAAAACGAATGTTAAACGCTTCGGGCCTGTCCACAAATTATTTTAATTTAAATGAATTGAATCTTAATTTCAGAGACGCATGGTGTTCTGCGCGTGTATGCTCTTTCTTGTGTCACAACAACATAAATATGGTTATTATTAATACATATGTTCCTTTTTAACGCATTTTTGTAAACTCTGTCTTTTTTCTCTAACTTTGCGTAAATAAATTACATGTAGTATTTGCATTCTTAAATTATTACAATATTTATTACTCACGTTTCGTTTAATGATATAGTATAAGATTATTCGTCATTCTATAACATATATTTGTTCATATATATTGTCTTAAATATTCTGTCTTTATCCACGATAAAAACATCTCACTCATCTTGACATTGAAAAATCAAATATCTAATCTACAGAAACAACAATATTATGTCTGACATATTCGTTGTTTGGTATATTTTATTCCGAATTCAATCGGGTGCGAATTTACATATGATAACTTTGTTTTCGTATACAACGTTATTAAAATAAAATACAGACACGCATTACGTCAATTTGTAGTCATTTCAAATTGTTTAAATCCAGTTTGTCATTTCCGAGACTGTTTTGGGCTTCCATGATTATTGCGTGTCCCTGTGAAATGTAGGCAATGTTTTAATATAATTCAATATGTTCACTCTCATCTCATTAAATTATTGTGTATAAGCATCTAATTCTGGAAAGAAACGTGCTTGTGAAGAGATAGCAATTTTGTAAACCTAATTTTATTCCCTATAAGAAGGATTGGTTAAGTATAAACTATAGGCTTCTGAATAATGTCTTATTAATTAAACGATCAATACATTGTAACGGATTGCGACGGATCACGTTTACAGACATTCGCTATTCTGTGGATTTGGTTTAATATCGTTCATTATAAAACAAACAAAAAAGTTTATTTTTGTTTTTATTGGAATTGTAGTTGTTTGGGCGCAACCTATCACATAACATACAAATATTTCGCTCGCTTTCTTGTTCATTTTACTTTTAATCGTGATAGTTGACTCACTAAACAGTTTGTTCGTTACAATTTACAAACATGAGTTTAATATTAAAACGGCGATATTTATAACCTGTGCTAATTTAGATATAACCAGCATGTTCAATATAAACATTTTATAATAGGCATAATTACTAAAGTGTCATAGTTCAACAATGTATGGACTATGATTACCGTATGTCAAGTGTATACGTCTTCAAAACAGTCTTGCCAGGCGGTAATCACAAAGTATTCCCATCTTCTTTTTATTTAAGACGATTGAGGATTCAAGGTTTTTTCGTTCTGAAATACGATTAACTATTTTTTTTTCTAATGTCCGTTGATGTACAAAACTTGATGACGAAATACACGTTCGTTAGTGTCAGATAATTTGTTATATTATAGTTTTCTTAAGTTTGTCTAGAGAAATATAATTAAATTATTACAATTTCTTTGACAGTACGTTAAATCTTACATATTCTTATAAACGACGCGATATATGTTTTTAATAACGTTATTTTCACAACTGTTACATTGTTTAAGTAATTTTGATAATTGGTGTTCGAAAAACAAAATATAGCTTCTTAATCAAATTAATGAGTAATTTGATATTTTATAGCTTACGATTATATATTAACAGTAATGCAATTTTTAATCGTCAGTATTACAAAAAAAAATGTCCTTTAATTTTCATCCAATTAATTTATTTATATGTTAAAATTTTAATTTCCCGCAGTCACTTTCGATGTGACTTTAAATTAATCTTGTTCTCCAAAATGCGGTTCTACTGTCAAAATATACACCTTATAATACACGAGCGGTTAATTGTTTATTTATTACATATACATCAATCCGCGGTCCAAATACGGCACAAGTGAAATATCTAAAATCGCACTTGGCTTTGGGGTGTAAAAGTTTTAATATAAATATCTGCAAAGTACTTTGATGTCCTTTATCTTGCCATGCCAACGTATTACAACGAAATCTTAACGGCCAGTTTTAAAAATATTTTGTACAAAAGAGATTATTTATTTAAACAATATGACAGAAAGGCAGCAGTAATCGATCGACATGAGTAAATATATGAACACGTGTACGTATCCTGCTTATTTTGTAAAGTTCTTTCCGTGTTTAATAAGTAATGTTTCAATACCATTACATAATTGTATTCAGAACACATTGTAATTCAGTAGGGAAGAATTCAAATAAGATAAGTTTGATGTTACGAAATTTAAGTCATTTGTAATGAACCACACGACTGTAAACAATTGTTTGGTTGAATATATGTATGCTTCCAAGCGCTTGGCGATACTACAGTAAGTATTACACAAATTCATGATATGTTTAACATCATAATGCCTTTAGATATTAATTGTACGTTAACTTTTAATTAAAGGTATATGTTTAATGTAATTATTTGTTTGACAGTTGATCATTTAAATATAAAAAAATTACCAATGGTTATTGCATTTGGTTGTCAAAAGTACTCGACGGATGAGATAACTACATATTATGTATGAGACAGAATGCATTAATAGCACGCACATAACGTATGATATAGTTATAAACAGCAAGTCGATTCAATCAACGAGATAACGTTTTTCTTCCTGCACATACAGGGCAATAACAAGATCGTTCGACTTTATTGCAGCTTCTTTTAATACGCATTCCTTCTTGATGTAGCATACATCAAATACTGTTCGTGTCTTTTCAACCGAAATATGTTTAAACCTACGTTGTATTGTGCCAACGAATTGATTTATGTAATTGGAAATGCAAAAGGAATCTACTGCTAATACGATAAGCTCACTGTCACAAACGTTGTCTATTGACCCTTCTGTCAGGTCATAATCTCATTCTTTAGTACCAAAAATGTAAACACAAAACGAAAATGTCATATTCATAATTTAAATGTGTCAATTAACGATTAAACTTGTATGCATGTTGTAAATTGTCGAGGTCTATTAAACTTAATCAAGCATCACAAAGTAAACATCAATGGAATATTACATAAGATATTTTCCCATAGTTACCTTTTCATGCAAATGAATACAAAAAGCAGTAATATATAAATAAAGTACAATGTAAAACATATTTTGAATGAAAGAACAAGATACATTGTCATAAAATATGTCTTGTCAAAAAACGAGAAATTTTACAATGTGAATTAAACACATCATGAAAACATATTTAATTAGCTAGCACGCTTCGATATCAAACGCTATATCAACGACATAGACTATTAACATATATTATTCTTTAAGTATAAGATGGTATTATTATTGCACTTGATGTCATATCATATAGAAACTGTGTTTTATATGAACACTCATGTGATGATAATACCATCTTACACTGAAATCCACATATATCTCTTATCATTAAATAGTTGCTACATAATAAGGACTTACATAAATAAAGCCAAAAGCGTTCACTCTAAAAATATAAACGTATTAATTAACTCCAGAAACGATAGAGAAATTCGAATCAACACACCCTTGTCGTGTATTTAAGGCAAGGGAACAACTCCTTGCACAAAACCGTATAATACGTACAACACGACAGAAAGCATAATCGTTTTTACAGCTGGGGTTA
Organism: Dreissena rostriformis; assembly: GCA_007657795.1. NCBI lineage: Eukaryota > Metazoa > Mollusca > Bivalvia > Myida > Dreissenidae > Dreissena > Dreissena rostriformis. Next base: position 157,837 of record VMBQ01000473.1, on the reverse strand, counting down.
CCGCATTGGAAAGTTCAATTATTTGGAGTGTAAACCGGTTGAACTGCTCGCCAAATCTCACAGATAGCTAATATTTAATCAATAACAAACCCACGTGTAAATAAAAAAACACAACTCTTATTAATGTAATGACTTAATTATCGTTTTCATAAACATCTTTCCGAGCCTTTAGTTTTCCACCTTTAACACATAATAGTTGTTACAATGTATCGTGTGTATCGGAATATTCGACATAAGCAGCTGTGAAACAAACAGATGTTAAGTACCTTTGCATATTTAATGGTATTAATTCTGAAAGAAAACACATACATTCCGTCACGTAATTTTCGCTGTTTTCCATGCAAAACGAAATAATATAATGCACTAGAAATTGGTTTTGACAACTGTTTATTATTACGAATACAATCAAATACTGAAATTCATTGTGTCGATAAGGACCTGGAGGTACTGCGTTGATTCATAGCAAAACATGCATCATGNTTGGTAATAGGGCCATACATAGTTGAGATTGACCGTATTGTCATAAGAGAGGTTCAGTATCAATTTGAAGTGAATCGGTGTAGAAATGAAGAAATTATAGTAAAAGGCAATTTTGGGTAGGTGTGGTCTATGTGGGCGGGGCGCCCCAGGATTGGTAATGGGGCCATGCATGGTTTAGATTGACCGTATTGTCATAAGAGAGGTCCAGTATCAATTTGAAGTGAATCGGTGTAGAAATGAAGAAGTTAATGTAAAATACCATTAAAAAATGAGTGAACATCTCTGACCCGGCCCCACCCTAACCCCTATGGCTTTTGACCCAGGGGTCAGATCAAAATTTCAAATAGTGCAGGGTCGCACATATGCTTATAGCTACCATTTGTGTAAGTTTCAAGGTTCTAGTGCTTATAGTGTAGGAGGAGATAGTGGCAAGGACGGACGGGCGGACGGACGGACGGACAGACGGACGGACGGACGGCGGAGATAACCACAATATCCTCACGCTTTTAAAAAAACCTGGGGATAATAAAGCTAACACCTATTTAACCTATGGTTTACGCGCAAGGAAATTGTAGAATTATTCGTCTTCTGGGACATTTATGCTCTCTATTCAAACGGTGTGTCTATTATCAAAGCGCTAACTGATGTTATCGTATGCGAGGGCACGAAGAACAAAGTTATGCTACATTGAGCCTGCGAAATTCCAGGATATCAAGTCCTTGTTGTTTTTCCACATTTATCTCACGAATCGTTTATTACTAAAAATCGGTGTGGCGGGATTGCTACGTTTCGTGTTGAAGATCGGTTTGAAACGAAATGGTGATTAGTACCTATTCATATTTAATAGTATTAACTTTTCTCGAAAACTTTAACATGCGGTCACCTATTATTGTTGTGTCATTCATTCAACACGATTTTTTTTAATTCATTTAACATTGGTTTGACAGTAATTGTTGTTTTTAGAATAAATACAATCAAATACTGAAATTTATTGTGTTGATGTAGTCCCGGAGGTTAGGTGTGTATGCATAGCAAAATATACATCATGCACCATTACGGTTGAACAAATGATACCTCACTTTTTATGAGTTAGTTAAACAAATATTGAAACATGCATTGCTTTTTAAATTACTTTAAAAACTTTATAAATGTCAACGCTATTAAAACCATGATTTAAGCGCAAGGAAAGTGTTGAATTAAATTGTTGTCTTCTGGTAAATGTATCTTTCTCTATTCCAAAGATTTCTCAAATAACAAAGTGCTAATTGATGATATCGTATGCGAGGGCACGAAGAAGAAAGTTATGTTATATTGAGAATGTGAAATTCTAGGATATAATAAGTCCTGTTTTTTTCTCCCATTTATCTTAGGAATCGTTTATAACTAAGAATCGGTTTCTGCAAGTCTGTAGAAACGTGAAAGCACATTTTGTTTTGCAGATCTGGTTGGAAAGTCCATCAAGAAACGCACTCTTTAAATGAAACTAAAATGAGATGAAAATAGAATTCCTACCAAAACGTACGCAACTTGAAACTGAAAAAGCTTTGTTAGTAATATCATTAAAATTACCATTAAGTTATTACATATACAAATAAGTATAGCTTTTTTTATTAAAATGAATACTTAACTGGTCATCCTCTATATCCCAGGATATTATTAATATACTGAAATCAACATCTTTGTTCACTGGAACACTGAAACAAGTGCATACATTATGACGAATTATTATTGTCCCTTTCGGATATTTAATTATACGGACCTACGTTTACTCCAATAAATCCATTCGCTTTAAATCTTGAGTATACCAGAAAAGCTTAAAATAAACAATTCTCAATTAATATAACTGTTTAAAAACATATTTGCGTGTGAAGGCGGTGACATCGGAAATATGGTAGTAACCTTTTGTAATACATAAAGATAAAAAGCAATGTGTGCAATTAACATGATCTGTATAAATATTGGCAAGGACATGTGAATTTTAAATCAACAGTGATAATGTCTTATATTAACTCCGTAATAATAGCATTAGGAGTCCTGTACCAAGATCAATGTAAATGATAAAGAATATGTGTAAATGCATTTATAAGTACACAAAACATAAAAACACGTATATATTATTGATGTAAAACATATTCGTTTTAATAAGTTATGCTCTTGTAATTTCCCTATTAGTAAACTTTACTGATGTTAATGGGAGGAAATGAAGACGCGTATTGATTTTGAGGTCAATATGTAAACGTTTCCGCACAGTATGCATAGAGTGCTTTGACGTATCTAAATGGGTGCAATGGGTACTTGGTAAGACCTGTTGATTTAGCGGTCGGACGTCAAGGACCGATTGACACATTGCATAAACAGTTTAATATCAATGATATTGCCTTGTAAACCACAGGAAACCATACAATAAAAAAAAGCCCAAGCACTTATGGCCTTCTGTACCTATACCACTGATTGTTTGTTAATGAAGAGTTACTTTTTACAGGCGATAAATGCTTTAACAAAATTATCTTTGAAACAATTATTACCGGTTTCTTTTTTGTGTTTGTTAAATATTAGATGTGAACCATTGAATGTTATTAGATAGTATTTATATTGCTTTATTAAATGTATCGCATACAATGCTGCAATGTTGTTTTTAGTGCATGTATCAGCTGGCACAAAAGGCGTAAACAAACGTTTTTTGTTTCCACTAACCCGACAAGACAATATTTTTTGCGCTTACGCAAAATTGTGTTTGGTATTCCAAGTTGAGTTTCCGATCATATTTGCAAAATGCACTAAATAACTGTTTAGATTGCGATCAGTTTTGCTATATTCGATAATATTTACTAAATTAACTTAAAATCAACTTAATTCGCAAAAAGACTGTTTAATAGAGATTTAGAAGATATGTCATTTTATTAAATTTGGGAATCGTCAAAAGAAAAGAAAACATTTAAGTTTCGCTGATCTTCCTACCCTAAATGTTGAAGTTGTTAATGGAAACAAGTAAGTGTTTGAAACCCTAATTGCACATTACATCTACACGTTTAATTTTTTGCAATTTTAAATGTCAACTTGCGTTTTGAAATGCTGCGCCATCCAGTGATTTCTTGCGAACATATGTTGGGGTTTGAATCTAAATAACGTTTGCATGAATGGAATTGTGATTAAATAATAAATCGTCACTATCATTCAAGTGCATGTATACTCAAACCCAATAGAGTTGCGGGTCGGGTTAACACGCGGTATTTTATTAGCGCCCTCTGGATTTTGTTTGTAAACACACCCTCGTGACCTACTTGTTAAATCTGGTGCAATTTTAGAGTTGAATTGATTTTTTATTTAGTAAAAATTGAACAGTGCTTGAATATAACTGTTATATTTATTCATTTGGTGTCTTAAATTCCATATGTTTAATTTTTATATACGTAATTGATTGGTTTTTTTAATGGTTTGTCAGATCTTTTTTTATTCATGTTAAATTAAATAGATGTGCTGTTTAACCTATAAACCGCGAATCAACCCGACAAAACAAATAAACAACAATGGCGGTCATTGGTGTTGTTTATGTTGCTACCACAGTTAATCTGGAAGAATTGGTGTTATTACAAAGGCAATTATCCAATGAAGTTTAGTCAGATATGTGTGTCTATTAAATCATTTATCTGATATATGAAGATAGTTTTTAGACCCTCATGGATATTCCTTAAGTACCACAACTCTTTCGGGTTGCAGGCTATATATACTGGTAAAATAAAGTAATATTGCGCTTACATATTTTCTACTGTTTATATCGAAACTGATTGATAACGTATTGTCTCTATACAGATTAAAATACGTTTTATCGATATCATTCCGATATCTTCGATCGCAGGTTCATGTATTGTGAGCCAAAAAGGTATGTGTTATCTCAGTAGTCCAGGAAGCAATTAGAGAAAAAATGAATACATATATGAGACTTGTAGTCGGTGTATCGTTCGTGCCTTTCAAAAGTATATCCTACATTGTAACTAATATTGTTAATGCAATTATAAAACCGAAGGCCGTTGCATGTGAACACGAACATTTTTCTAACGTTTTTGATTGTGAACACATGAACATGTAAAATATGTTGATGACCATCAAGATACTGAACGAAGGAACTAAAGCGAAATTATGACTTAATGTATTTTTTATGTTCTTATAATGGCACTTTGACAATAACGTATACAATTGTTTACTTGTGAATGACCTTCCAAACAAGCAATGTTGTCCAGAAAAATTCGTATAGTGAATTTATAAATAATAAAATAACTTCTCTTTAGACACATTGTTTCAAACGTATGTATTTATAAAATAACAGATTAAAGATGTTATTGTTAATATGCATTAAGGACAAACTTAATGGAAAAATAATAACTGATACATGTTGTAACATAACGTTTATTTATTAATGGGTATGTTTTGTAATTACATGCTTCAGAGAGTTCATGTAATTTCCCCACATTTTACAATGTCCATATACGAACAATGTGTGTGTTAAATATAAATATAGCATTTATGAAAGCAATTAAACGTCAACTAACTAATTCGCAAACATAAAACTACACATAAGGTATGACCATATACAACGCATTAAGATTCCTTGGGAAGATTGAACTTTACCGGAACGCTGTTGTTTACCACTAGTGCGCATGCCTGAAACACATTAAGCAGGTGCGCGTTTCGTTGCTAAGAATAGGATAAACACAAATTGACCGCCATTTTGTTTTATCGAGTCGATCGAAAAAGCGGGGGTTTGGGGCGGCAGCCCCCGATACTAAGGAAATATATAGGATAAAAAGGATTTATAAAAGGATTTTACTTACTTAGTCATCAAAAAGATCGAGACTGGTGTCTGCGTTTTGATAATTTTCGCTTGACACCGGCTCGAGCGGCTGCCGACTCTGACAGTTATACACGCGTGTTATTAAACGCAGGAACGTGTGAAATTTGTCTGGAACCTGCAGGTATTTTTTCTAATCACATATTCAACCAAATAACTGTCGTAAAGTTGCTTTTGGGTGCCTGATTTCGGCAAGCTTTTTTTACAGCGTGCCAGGTGCTTTCCACAAGGTTTGTAAAGGCACCAGTTTCTGGGGTTTTAAACTCTTTGGAATGGTTAACTGTTTAATGGGTATAACCCTCTTTTTCCAATGAGCTGTATGCTTTCCAACAGTCACTAATTATCTGAGTTCCTGGTTTTATGTATTTCTTGATAAGAGGAATTAGTGTCTGCGCGGACCTGTCTTCCACTATTAAAAAAAAGCACCGTTTTAAGTCTCTTTTAATGCCGCCAAAAACCCACACCCCCTCTACTCTCTTTTCTCTGTGGATTTTTTTCTTTTTCCAAACTTCGACTCGTCAATTTCTACCACGCAACCCGGACCACCTATCTGCTCGCTGTCTGTTTCAAGCACGTAAAGACAAACTTCTCGGGCGATTTTTTTCCAATCCACCAGGCTGTGCTCTGAAATATCAAGTTCGCGAGCTATAAAGTCACTGGGCAGCTGGTAAACCCAGTAGTAGGTAAGCTTTATGGCCTGAGCTAGGGTTAGGTGTGTGCCACTGAACTAACTACCCTCTCTGATTGATGTCTTCTTGTTACAGGCCCTGTTGGAACACCTCCGCACACACTGGTCTTTGCTGTAACTTTTATCTTGAACGAGACTTACTTTTCCTGATGTACACTTACAAAAAGTCCACCAAAATCGCCCAATAAATTTAAATTCCTTAACCAAAACATTAAACCGTCTAAATCCCTGCAAATGCTACTCAAATCGTCGTTAAAAAAAGACAAAATTAATACCAAAAATACTACATTGTTTACATTTGATAGGGTCGTTCTGCATCTCATTAGACTTTAACCAATCAAATGCAACTATTTAGTCACGTGATAGGTCACATGGTACAGCGTCATCAAAATGGAATTTTATTAATAAAACGGATGTGATAAGAAGCAGGTAAGTTTTGATATCGTTGCCAGTTAATAACTTCGTTTTAAGTAATAAAACGAAGTTTTTAACCCTACTTTTGCACGAGGATTTCAAAAAAATGGTTATTGTTGCATTTTAAAGCCGATTTAATCATTTTCGTCGCGCTATCGTGCGACTGTATATAAGGCGCCGAAGGCGCCTAAAAGCGCGCGACGCGCGCTTAGCAACAATAAAATTATACGCTTTTTCATTCCTTTTTTACGTACCGGTAAAGTTCAATCGTCCCTTGGTATATGCAATAAACAAAAGTGAAACAATTATATAACAGTTCATACTTGGCCAAAATGTATTGTGATTTTAAATGTGTTGAATCTTGAGAAGCAATAATGCCAAAAATACATAATTATATAAACACTGTGAATGACAAGAGATATGTATATTTATAGTTTTGTAGCATATAATCCTAGTAAGCGCGTCTATATGAAGTCAATTGTAATGAACTAAGTCGGTGTCTATATGAAGTCAATTGTAATGAACTAAGTCAGTTTGTTAAATGTGGGCGAATTTGTAGTGTATTGTTTATTTGAAATATTATATTATAAAAAAAATAGCACGCCACGTTACATGATATAATCATATCTATGGTAACATCAAACAGACACGTGTCTTAACTAGAAAACAAATAATGTTCTTATAGTCAATTAGGGTATCGTATAGTATCATAATTCTTCTTAAGATGCCAAACCGATGTACTCTTAACGAGATTAATGCCAATCTAAGACGTAAAAAATAAAGCCTGAATACATTATCAGTCTACTTTCTTGGGGCTCGGCGCTTAAATAAAAAATGAGGCCTCCTGTATCCATGTGCCATAGTCTTAAGCGTGCAAAAACAAAAAATAAATAATAAAATTCCGTACATATGGTTTAAATTGATTCAATGTTTTGCGTTTATATTATTAATTGATAGATAATTCTTCCAAAAGGTGTGCAATTATAGCAACACATGCATTTTTCATCAGAGATCCATCCATTGAAATTATATGCATACTATAAACGATACTTAAACAAATATTTAATTATAAGATTCACAATCGGAAAAAATGACACAAATGAAAAAAAAATCTGGTTTGATAATACATAATGTTCGTTTTTCCATTCGATGTTTTCTGCAAAATTAGGACTAAACTGTTAAAGGCAACAAATAAAACAGACATTAACCTAAAAATCACTATCTGATTTATTCATTGCATCAACATCGCTAATAGCTTAGTAGCAATCTGCCCGTGCCTTTATTGTCCCACGTTGACAAATACATTTGCATTGCTCGTGTTAGTGTCGCGGGGATTGGATCAATCTACAATAGCAACAGTAAAACGAAGGGTTATTTGGTACCTTTGCATATTGGACGTCACAAGCTTAGTTGAAATATGAATACATGCGAGAAAGTAGTGTCTCTGTTGCACATAAACAAAAAAAATATTATAGAGATGTATTGATAACTGTTGATTCAAACCAAAACAATGAAATCCTGGCGGCATTGAGTGCATACATAGTAGAGTATATAACTGTTAAATTGTCTTGAATAAAACAATTGAAAAAGTGAATGTGTTACATTAACGCGAAAATGAAAAAAAACTGAATGCATTATCGGCCTACTTTAATTTGCATTGGCGCGAAAATAAAAACTTAAGACAACCTTCATTAATTCAGCATGGTTTAAAACCTGCAAAAACGAACATTAATACTAAATATCACTCTATATGGTTTTAATTGATTTAATGTTTTGCGTTTGTGTTATCGATTAATAGGTTATTCTGTAAAAAGGTGTGCAATAATAATTTTAATTGTTCACTTACCTGGAATTAATGACATATACAAAACAGAAATTTTCGACCACTGCTGCAGCTTTTGTTGTATATATTGTATATTCAATCGTCAAAATTTGGTCAATGAATACAAGTGACGAAGAATCAAAGTGACTTGTAGTTATACATGCACTTCTCATCAGAGATTTCTCATAGTGGATAAACGGGTCCAAACATTGAAGTTATATGCGTACTATAAATGATCTCATAAAAAACGGTATTTAAAACTTTGTTCAATTATTAAGATTTACGATCGGGAAAGTTAAGACAAATGAAGATGTATTTAAAATCTCGTTGAATAATACATATGTTCGTTCTTTTCATTCGATGTTTACTCCAATGTTTACTGATATGTTTCAGGCAAAAATAAAACAGTCATTTAGCTTAGAACCACTATCTGATTTATTCATTGCCTCGAGCCCGACCGCTTTTACTATCTGCCCGTGCCTTGATTGTGTCACTTTGACAAATACATTTATATTGCTCGTGTTAGTGTCGCGGGGATCTGATCAATCTTCAATAGCAACAATAAAACGAAGGAGTATCTTTTACCTATGCATATTTGATTGCACTAGCTTTGTTGACAGACAAATACATGCGATCACGTATTTTCTCTTTTTTAAACAATCAAAGAAATACTATAACAAATAATTGATAACTGTTGTTTAACCAAGACAATGAAATTATTTAACTTTTTGTAATGATTACATTTTGCCGGTAGTGAGTGCATACATAGTTTCGTATAACTGTTAAATTGTCTTGAATAAAAAATGAAATAGTGAATGCGTTACATTTTCGCGAAAATCTCAGTATAATTCACTATAATTTGATTTATTGCAGGGCAATGGTACTCTGTCAATTATGAGTGTCGTGCAGCTTCTTCTTTATTTCAAATACTTCTTTAATATCGCAATTGCAAATTAAGGATATCGTATTCGAGGACATAAATGCAAGTCTATTCTATATTGGGCATGTGCAATTCCCTTACAGCATACGTCCTGTTCTTAGTTTAGAAAGTATCGGTTATAGAGGTTTAACAAGGAATCATTCATTTTTTTTATAGCCACGGCATACGTATATAATTTAGAGATATTATTGCAGTTTATAATTGTAATGGAATGAAACCATTGAGGTAAGAGTTTGTTATATACATAATACCAAATTATGAAGGCATAAAACGAGAATTTTCTTGCAATACCATATTTTATTAAATAACGAAGACCTTCGATGCTTATTTTGTAAAGATAATGTCACCTCCGAAGGAGTGGTTGTATATTGCACCTGACCGTCAGTCGGTCGGTGGTTCGATCTGTTAGTCGTTTTGTCAGTCGGAGGGTCGGTCGGTCAATTCACCATTTCGTCTCCGCACCATATCTTTAGAGATGTTTGACCTTTGATTATGGCTATTTATATGGTGGTTTGATCGGAGAACATGAAGAGGCTTATTGATTTAAGAACAGCATGTCAAAAGTCAATTCCTCGTGATGTTTTAGCTTGAAATTGGTTTCCAAGCGATAACTTGAGAACGTACGATCATTTACATTGGTTCCCTGTTTCTTAATAGAAAAGGAATACGCTTATTGATTGTTAGGGCAATAAGTAAAGCTAACACGGCACGGTAATACAAAATGTTGTTCCACACATTTTGTAGCGAATGCTTTAACGTTTCTTAACGGATATAATAGATGCTTGGTAGGACCTATTGATTTATTAGTCGAACGTCAAGGATTGATTGACACATTGAATAATCAGTTTAATATCAATGATATTGATTTATAAACCACTGGAAATCATACAATACAAATGAGTACAAGCACGTATATAACATTGATTGCTTGTTTATGGGGAGTTACTTTTGAAAGGCGATAAATGCTTTTACAAAATGATGTTTGTTCAAATTATCACCGGTTTTTATTGATTATTTTTCATATCATACATTATCTTTTAAACATTTGTTGATGCTATTGTAAATTATTGTTTTATAAGGCTAATTACATACCATGCTGCAATGTCCACTTTAGTCAGTACATGTATCAGTTGGCACAGAAGGCGTAAACAGGTTGTCTATTTCAACTAATCCAACCGACAATGCTTTTTATGGCATTCTAAGATGAATTTTAATAACTATAAAGTCTGCGGTCAGTTTTGCTACATTCGATCATATCCATTCAATTAACTAACTTGACACTTGATTGGTGCTTTGATAAAATAATAAATCGTCACAACTATTGTTCAAATACATGTATTTGGTTGAATAAAGTAATATTGCGCTTACATGTTTGCTAGGTTTTATATGAAATGTGATTCCATTGTACCTTCAGCGTGCAATAGAGTTGTCTCTATACAGATTATAATACGTTCAATCAGAATCATTCCGATATCTGCGCCAGCAGGTTCATGTGTTTTTGGCAGGAAATAATTTGTTAGCTTTGTAGTCTAGGAAGTAATTAGAAAATAAATTAACCGATACACGAGGCTCTAAGTAGGTTTTATATATAGTTCGTGCCTCACAAAAAGTATGTACAAGATTTTAACTAACTTGGTAATTGCAATTATAAAATCAAAGACATGTTGCCTGTTAACTAGAAAACGTTTCTAATGTTTTTCATTGCGAGCATATTCGTAAGTAAACAAGAAGTGGTAATGCACACAGTAGATACTCGGGTTGTTGTTTTATTCAACGAATGTGCATTTAATCAAGCACCATTGGAACCGCTGATGTTTGGCAGCTGATGCAAGTACACTGTTTGAACAAGTGATACTGATCAAACAATCAATTCAGACTAATTGTATTGTGTATGTTATTATAATGACTCTTTCAAAAAGACCATATGGATACTGATGACTGTTAAATGACTAAGCAATGTTTTCAGGAAACATCATGTCGTGTTTTGTTGTTTTTATAAATAAATAACTATTGATAAGACACCTTGGTGTACTCATCTATGTTCTCAAAGTTACGAATTAAAGATTTAAGCTTCATGCGCACTTACAAAAAAAATTAATAATAATAATGATGATACATGTGTTCCATATTCACATAATAAGATTAGACAAAAACATTGACACTCATAACGCTAATTGGTAGGCTATTCACAGTGTGTCCATCGTGATTGTAACCTCCAAACGCTACAAACTAACATGCATTGTACGTGCCAGGGTACAACGTATGAAATGTTTTGACATGATTCCATATTTTACGTCATTCCCTACATCTATGTAAACAAATCGCATACTTATCGGTATTGTGTGTAGAATATTAATATCCATACATATTAATTTATCTTTGCTGATGTTTCGATGAAATGGTTTTAATCATTGCATAATGCTGTCAAGTTTCATATACATGTTTCTGAAATCGCAATATCGAAGGAAATACAAAATGTCGATATTGCTTTGTGGCATATTGGTAAGTTGTTGAACCAAGGGATATATGTTCACAGTGTCAATTGAAGTCCGAAAATGAAAATACGTGAAATGTATGAGGTTTCAAACTATAGTATGTATTATAACAACAATGTTCGAAGTAACGAAAACCTCGTCGTAAAAGAATATCGTATGTGTTGCCATATGTTTAACTTGCGATCACATTAATTTATCATTAAACAAAACAGCTCTAATGTTGTCCATTATTGTCCGAATTATTCCTTCATTTATGTCAGGTGCAGGTTTTCAAAACCTTATCCGTTATTACTTAGAATACATTGCACGTACATAAAGGAACGTTAGCAGGAAACTGTATTTATAAAATGTAATACGCACTTCGCACATATTTAAGCCAGAAGGATACCTGGATCAACCCTGCCAAGTATAAACACAGTTGGAGTCCGGCTTCATTACCTGAAGAGAACCATTAAAACACACAATCGTCAATAATTCATGTTTTCGTGTATTTCAGAATGCAAAAGGTGTTTCTCGTGTGTCTTAACTGGAAAACAAATAGTTTGCTTAGAGTATCTTTGAGTATCTTGATGCTCCTTAAAGTGCAAAACTAATGTCTTCGTAGCGTGATTAATGGCAATCTAAGACGTAAATAAGAACAGCTCAACACATTATCGGCCTACTTTCATTGTGATTGGCGCGAAAAAATCACTTGAGACAGCCTTTATCAATGTGTCGTGGTTTATAACGTGCAGAAACATCCATAATAAAACTCAGTACATATGGTTTACCTTGATTCAATGCTTTGCGTTTGCGTTATCGAATTAATAGTTAATTCTGTAAAATGTAGTTTGCAATTATATTTTCAGCTATTCTCTTGTCTGGAATTAAGGACCTATACACAAAAAGAGATTCACTCCCAATGCTGCAGCTTGTGTTGTATATATTTTATATTCAAACTTATTTTTCATATAATCACAATCGAAGGACTCGGTCCAAAGTTTTGTTTTATGTATTTAAGTGACAAAGTATCAAAGTGACTCTAAGCAATACACGTTTTTTGCATCAGAGCTTTCTCTTAAATCAAAGAAGGAAAACATCGAAGTGATATGCATACTATAAATCAGCGCTTAAAAACTTTACTTCGATAAATTATTTTAAATATTTAGATTTTACAATCGGAACAGTTATTACAAATGCAAATTTATTTAAGTTCGGTTTGGATGATAACGTTGTACGTTCTTTTTATTCAATGTTTACTACAAAGTTTAGGAATGAACTGTTTCCGGCAACACAATCATTAAGAACCGTTATCTGATTGATTTATTTCATCCATCTTGATCGCTGTCAGCTCAGAAACAATCTATCCGTGCCTTTATTGTACTGCTTTGACAAAAACATGTATTGTGTTAGTGTCAGTGTCGCGTGGATCGAAACAATCTGCATTAGCAACATTAAAACGAAGTTGTTTTTAGTACATATGCATATTAAATGGAACTTACTTTGTTTAATCACGTATTTGCTTTGTTGCACATGAGCATGGACATACTATAGAACTTAAATATATCAATACTGATTTTAAACAAAATAATGAAATATCTGAATTAGTGTATTTATATCATCCTGGTGTCATAGTGCATACATAGTTTCGTATAACTTTATAATGAACTTGAATGAACGCATTGAAATATTAAATGCGTTACATTTCCGAGAAAATCTCAATAAAATAACTATAATTGGAATTGAAGTACTCTGTCAATTATGGGTTTCGTGAATCTTCTTTTTTATTCCAAATACTTCTTTAATATCTAAGTGCTGATCAACGATATCGTTTGCGAGTTAATGAATGAGAGTCTATGATGTACTGAGCATATGCAATTCCAAATGTAAAATGGAACTTAAAAGATTCCGTACTAAAGAGTTTGTAATTTATGTTTTGCATGGTTTCTCATTTACATATTTAAAAAGCATGACCCGAGAATAAAAAACTAGGTATCTACAGGAGAAAACCTTACAAATGCATGTTAATAAAATGAACGAAGCATGCGAGTACTGTCGAGTACATAAACACGCATAATTACTGTGCGCTCCTGTATATTTTAGCCAATTCTTTTGACGAGATACGATTTTTTTGGAATAGATTAAGATTTGTGTTTCGTCAACATTCTAAGTTTGTGATCCGCTTTTAATTAAGCGCCGAGTAAACTCAAACCTGTATGATGCGGTTGTCATTGCAAAAAAGCCATTGTAGAGGGTGTCGAGAAAATGCCCTTTCACGTTTGAATATTTTTTTGTTGAACATTATAATAAAAACAATATAACACTAGGCATACGGTTACTAACATTATTATTTTTCATGTTAAACGTTTAGCACTATCATATTCATTTTATTTCAATTTTAACATTTCTGATGTTTCGCATGTAGGGTACGTTTTACCACCGGGGAAGATCTTGAGCATTTGTAAATGTAACGGCAACAATATACAACGCGAAACCAAAGTTGTAAAAGGTAATCGTTATGAAATCAATAAATCCTCGTTCAAGGTTGCATACGTGTAGATAGGTCGGTGTAGATGGTATACAATTAATCGTATTGGTATGTATTTTTGCTTTTCAAGCATTTTTTATTAAGTATTTACATTGACGATTGTCTATAGTTGACTCTTTTTTTACGGCAAACGTCACTTAACAAAAACACGCCATTTGTTTACGAGACTAGAAAGTCAAATGCTTGATACAACCATATGTGATTTCATAACTTTTTAAATTGTATTTATGCGCCACAACGTGTTTGCGAGTAACACATATTGATGATTATTTTATTTTCATCCCCACGCTTTTTGAAAAGCGTGGGGATATTGTGGTTATCTCCGCCGTCCGTCCGTCCGTCTGTCCGTCCGTCCTGGCCAGTATCTCCTCCTACACTATAAGCACTAGAACCTTGAAACTTACACACTTGGTAGCTATGAGCATATGTGCGACCCTGCACTATTTGGAATTTTGATCTGACCCCTGGGTCAAAAGTTATGGGGGTTGGGGTGGGGCCGGGTCAGAGATTTTCACTCATTTTGTAATGTTATTTTACATTAACTTCTTCATTTCTACACCGATTTACTTCAAATTGATACTGAACAGCTCTTATGATAATACGGTCAATCTCAACTATGCATGGCCCCATTACCAACCCTGGGGCGCCCCGTCCACATAGACCACGCCAACCCAAAAATGGCCATAAATGATCGTGTCCGGGCCATAACTATGCCGTTCATTGTGGGATTTTAAAATCATTTGGCACATTTGTTCCCCATTATTGGACGGTGTGTCACGCGAAATAATTACGTCGATATCTCCAAGGTCAAGGTCACACTTGGAGTTCAAAAGTCAAATATGGCCATGAATGAGCTTGTCCGGGTCATAACAATGTCATTCATTGTCATATATTTATGCCCCCGGAAGGGTGGCATATAGCATTTGAACTGTCTATCCGTCCGTCTGTCTGTCTGTCCGTCCGTCCGAAAACTTTAACATTGGCCATAACTTTTGCAATATTGAAGATAGCAACTTGATATTTGGCATGCATGTGTATCTCATGGAGCTGCACATTTTGAGTGGTGAAAGGTCAAGGTCATCCTTCAAGGTCAAAGGTCAATAAACACAATCCAAGGGAAGTAATAAGCTTTAAAGGGAGATAATTTCTAAACCTGCCAAAAGATATATTGAAATTTTATATATGAAACCATGCAACTGAAGCATATTTAAAACTAGAAATGGCGCGGCCTCGGCCGACGCGTATCCCCACGCCGCATGTTGTTAGTAATGTCATCCAGTTAAATTTCAAAGTCATGCATATTTTCAATTCCCCATAATCAACATTGAATTATGAAGTAACGTGTAAAAAACAAGAGATGTGTTTGTCAGAAACACAATGCCCCCTAATGCGCCGCTTTGATTTTATTTTTTTTTTATTATCCCCACACTTTTTGAAAAAAAGGTGGGGATATTGTGGTGATCTCCGCCGTCCGGTTGTCCGTCCGGTTGTCCGTCCGGTTGTCCGTCCGTCCGTCCGTCCGTCCGTCCGTCCTGGCCAATATCTCCTCCTACACTATTAGCACTAGAACCTTGAAACTTACACACATGGTAGCTATGAGCATATGTGCGACCCTGCACTATTTGGAATTTTGA
This sequence comes from Dreissena rostriformis, assembly GCA_007657795.1. NCBI lineage: Eukaryota > Metazoa > Mollusca > Bivalvia > Myida > Dreissenidae > Dreissena > Dreissena rostriformis. Next base: position 141,991 of record VMBQ01000473.1, on the reverse strand, counting down.
TCTGACCCCTGGGTCAAAAGTTATGGGGGTTGGGGTGGGGCCGGGTCAGAAATTATCACTCATTTTTTTAGGTTATTTTACATTTACTTCTTCATTTCTACACCGATTCACTTCAAATTGATACTGGACCTCTCTTATGACAATACGGTCAATCTCAACCATGCATGGCCCCATTCCCAACCCTGGGGCGCCCCGCCCACATAGGCCACACCCACCAAAAATTGCCATTTACTATAATTTCTTCATTTCTACACGGATTCACTTCAAATTGATACTGAACTTCTCTTATGACAATACGGTCAATCTCAACTATGCATGGCCCCATTACCAACCCTGGGGCGCCCCGCCCACATAGACCACACCCACCCAAAATTGCCTTTTACTATAATTTCTTCATTTCTACACCGATTCACTTCAAATTGATACTGAACTTCTCTTATGACAATACGGTCAATCTCAACTATGCATGGCCCCATTACCAACCCTGGGGCGCCCCGCCCACATAGACCACACCCACCCAAAATTGCCTTTTACTATAATTTCTTCATTTCTACACCGATTCACTTCAAATTGATACTGAACTTCTCTTATGACAATACGGTCAATCTCAACTATGCATGGCCCCATTACCAACCCTGGGGCGCCCCGCCCACATAGACCACACCCACCCAAAATTGCCTTTTACTATAATTTCTTCATTTCTACACCGATTCACTTCAAATTGATACTGAACTTCTCTTATGACAATACGGTCAATCTCAACTATGCATGGCCCCATTACCAACCCTGGGGCGCCCCGCCCACATAGACCACACCCACCCAAAATTGCCTTTTACTATAATTTCTTCATTTCTACACCGATTCACTTCAAATTGATACTGAACTTCTCTTATGACAATACGGTCAATCTCAACTATGCATGGCCCCATTACCAACCCTGGGGCGCCCCGCCCACATAGACCACACCCACCCAAAATTGCCTTTTACTATAATTTCTTCATTTCTACACCGATTCACTTCAAATTGATACTGAACTTCTCTTATGACAATACGGTCAATCTCAACTATGCATGGCCCCATTACCAACCCTGGGGCGCCCCGCCCACATAGACCACGCCCACCCAAAAATGGCCATAAATGATCTTGTCCGGGCCATAACTATGTCGTTCATTGTGGGATTTTAAAATCATTTGGCACATTTGTTCCCCATCATTGGACGGTGTGTCACGCGAAATAATTACGTCGATATCTCCAAGGTCAAGGTCACACTTGGAGTTCAAAAGTCAAATATGGCCATGAATGAGCTTGTCCGGGTCATAACAATGTCATTCATTGTCATAGATTTATGCCCCCGGAAGGGTGGCATATTGCATTTGAACTGTCTGTCCGTCCATCTGTCTGTCTGTCCGTCCGTCCGAAAACTTTAACATTGGCCATTACTTTTGCAATATTGAAGATAGCAACGTGATATTTGGCATGCATGTGTATCTCATGGAGCTGCACATTTTAAGTGGTGAAAGGTCAAGGTTATCCTTCAAGGTCAAGGGTCAAATATATGGCTTCAAAGCGGCGCAGTAGGGGGCATGGTGTTTCTGACAAACACATCTCTTATTTTTTTCACTTTACTTCATAATTCAATGTTGATTATGGGGAATTAAAAATATGCATGACTTTGAAATTTAACTGGATGACATTACTAACAACATGCGGCGTGGGGATACGCGTCGGCCGAGTCCGCGCCATTTCTAGTTAATATAATGCGTTTATGTAAATTACCTTGTAAGAATATATAAACATTATGCCATTTGGGAAAATATTTTTTTCTATTTGTATCTTCTTTATGGAATTTTAAAATAAATGTCCTTTTCCAATCAATCATTGTCTTTGTTATTTCCTTCCTGTCATAGGAGTCCGTCCTTTTCTTTATCACTAAGGACAATACATAAATTGGCAAACTTGGTATTTGTAAAATATTGTAAAATTTAACTAATTACTGTTTTACAAACACAGATTTCAACATTGTTTGCTTCGCGGTTATTGTTAACAGGTTCTGATACGGTAAATTAGGTAACTAGAACAACGTACAGTGAGGTAGCAGAATGAATATACGGTTTTATAATAATATTGCCGGTAATTGAAAAGCGCTGAATATTGCGATTAAGTTAGTACTAGGATACTTAAAACATCATCAAAAATGCATTATTTATTTCTATGCTCAAATTTCAGAAAGCTTTGAATTTCTTTGCCTGATACTGATATGAACTATCTTCCTTGAAGTTTTAGTTATTTGTATCATAGAGCTAAGTTGTATTTACTATACTTATATTGTTGCTCTGAGTGTAAATCTTGACAAGAAAGACGAAAAACTGTTTCAACAAATTGCAATTCATTTGAACAACAAAACAGTATAATACGTGTGATATAATTCATGGTTTCATAAGTTTTACAAAGCAAATATTGTCAATGTTGGTTGTTTTGTTTTCAGATTGAAAAATAAAGAATAATCAAACATACACAAACATAAAATGTTTATAGTTAAACACTGGCTCTTGTTGTACTTTTTAATTGCGTTAAAAATTACTTACCAGAAACCTTATAGTGTCATAAAGTAGCCCACAACGATGTGCGGGTGTTTGGTGCAAGGACAAAGACTAATCGGATGTCATAATTACACCTTGGTTACTATTGAAACTGCTTAGAGATTGATGGGTTGATGCCATAAAACATCCGATTGAATGACGTGTTGCCATAAAGTTGACATCAAACTTGCTAATGCACTATGTAGCACTGCGAAGAACATACATGACAAGTAATTTAGGATATGCATCATTAACTACACGAGCTGCTTTTACAAACAGCTACTATATAAGTTCTAAAACAAGACAGAAGAACAACCATCAACACAAGCAGCTTATCACCAGAATCTTCAACAATGAGGAACTGATGAACTAATAAAACAAGGAAAGTTTACCAGCTCATGTATAAACGGATAACTTACTCAGTTAAATTCCTGACAAACGCATTAACCAAACCACTTTATTATTAAAGAACTTAAACACCAAATATTCAGAGATGTTGACTTGTGTTCTGGACATAACCGTGTTGCAATTTATATGCATGATTGGTTGTAATCACATGTTAGAAAGTAACTAGCGGTTGAGACGAGCTTATTAACAAATTCTCAATATTATCATATGAACCTATGATCACCTTGGTAAAAATGTAAATTTGTTTTTGTCTGAAAACGCCGGGAAAATAGTTGACTAGTAAGTACCAAGAAACATACTCACATGGAAACCAACGAAAATATTGCATATAAATAAATCTATGTTATGCGTTATTCATGTGGAATCGATTTACAGATAGTGTATATAAGTATGCGTCTATGTGACTTCTAAAGGAGCACCTATTAATGCTGTATTCCTATATACTTTATAAACATTGAACAATCTGATCGTTTTTCCATATTCTTAAAAAAACATCTTTTATTGAAGCCTATAATAAAATATGGGCCATACTAGAGCATCACTCGATCTTTTGCTAATTAAACCATATTTTCCGAATTGTACCAATGCCGTTTTGTCAATTTGCTTGTTTTTCAGAATATTAACGTGTTTGCGTAAAATTGTCTGAAATTACTTTAACTGTTATTTATTATCACTTTATTATAAGATGCACGTGCTGAAATGGTTGGTGAGATATACGAGATAGCACTGAGGGGCCTCCTCCCATGATAGTGATCCTTCAGTCAGTCCACTAACTTGTTGGGGCCGACTGGTCGGCCATTTTAATACGAGGAGACCTTTAATGGTATATATGACTTCTTATGTGTAAATCAATTTGTACATGCTATACACATAGTTTATAGTTCAATACACCAATACAAGTATTTCTAATACTTGTTGCCTAATAGCCTTATTATAATTCCAACCGTTTTATGAATAAAATAATTCACACTCGTTAACTGTGTAATTTTCAAAATGTTGTGACAGGATATTAATCAGAATTCAAACTCAGATAGGCAAGGTATTATTACTGCGTCTTATTGATATGTATATACATGTTAAAGGGAATGCGGAAGCGAAGAAGACTGCTTTAATGATGAAATACGAGAATAATTACAAATGCCTTATTCATTAGTATGCTTAATAAGCGCAGCCGTCTACTTAATTTGCAATCTGCCTACAATGAATATTAATAATATATAAGTTGACCAATATCATTGATATAAATGATTCATGTTTTAATTAAGTTTGCGACAAAAATGTTTATGTCCTTCTCGTAGAGAAAATAGAAAATAAACTAACATAAAAAGTGATTAAAAAGTATACTCGAATGGTGTTACTTTATTTATTACTTTACTCATTTTATATATTAAGGTTGTACATAGGTTGTGTACCAATTGTTACCAGCCCACTTTTTATAATACAATAAATATCGTGTAGCAAATAATTGTTATTCGCTTTCTTCTAAACCCAACCCACCCCTACCCCGAGTGTTTTGTTGTGCATTTACCTTCCCCTTAAGGCGGTGACCCCAGCATTCATATATTTAATAGAGTTGTGTTTATACATTTTATGTATCGTAGAAAACTAGCTGACAATAACAATAATAGCAATAATTACTCACCTTATAGTGTGTCTGGTGTTTCATCATTACTATAGTTTTCAGATGACAACAAACAAAATTCTCTATTCCCTGTTGCCCTTCCTAGACAGTATATGACATCGTATAGGGAATGAGTATATAATGAATAATTGATCATTTTAATGACCGATTGAACAGTTTGACACAACAATAGGGACGTACTCTTAGTAGTACTATCATTCTCTCCTTTAGCGTCCGCCTCTCGGATTATCACCATTTGTTTTTCTATGTTTGTTTGTTAGCGATATTGTTCTTAGCCAATACCTGATCATAAATGTGTGCGTTCAAATCGACATTGCATGGATAAACGAAATCATTTTAAAAGTTATAATACTCACTAAAGAATATAGTACAAAATACAAGATACAATCAGTATTTGCACACCACACGTTTATGTTGTTAGCCATGGTTATAGTTTGATACAGAGAAAAAACACAACTGATTTCGCTATGATTTGCAATTATCAGTTCAGTGACTAAAACTATTCCAAGCAACACGTAGCACAACTCAAAAATATAAATAAATCGTATTTTTAATTATAATTCTAGATGTATGCTAATAGAAATAGATAGTTTTGTAGTATATGCCATTAGTCATTATTTATACGCAAAGTTCGATTATTTTTTTACGTTGATACTAGCGCTCTGTGGGTATCAAATTATAAATCATATAAATGGCGAAAGGACTAGGTTAAATGGAGTTCAGTGGATTTTCTCTATTACTTAGTTGTGTACTTTTTAAACCATTAAGAGATTTATGGTTTAAACCATTAAGAGATTTATGGTTTAATGCAATATAAATCATGACTTATGGTTTGATTACTATCAAACTCTAAGCAAGTTGGCCGGAGATAGCACATATATAGGAATTGCTAGGAAGGAGCGTTAATGACAATTAAGAAAATGTGTCAACATAGTTTCGTTAGTGTCTACACTATGGGCATGTTTATTACATGTAAAAAGAAAGAGCAATACTAAATGTATGCATACTAAATTAACGAATCGTACAAAGTCACACCCTTTGCTATTTATTTGTTATAACAATTATATTATTGTTACAGCGTGAAGAAAAAGAAAGAAACATTTATATGGACGTAACTTTAAGATTAAAGAATGTACAGTATAATTGTCAAATGTAACAGCATTTATTATTGAAGCCAAAAGCGTTGTTCATTACGTACACGTTCTGATTATGGCAATTTTGTCAAAAAAGGCATAACCGTTTTTATTTGCTATAAATACAACAATGAAACCACAGTATCTTATAAGTAGTGACTTCTTGTTTCATTTAGCTGATCTTCTATTTTATGCAAGTGAGCAGTTGCCGATATATGCTAAATAACAATAAGCATAACATATACCAAACTATCGTCATTGATTTGGAAAGGGACTTCACNTGATTTGACTGATGAATTTCAGATGGGCACTTTACAATAGACTGTAGTACATTTACGACCGCATGTCTCCTTTTTATATTCAGCTGTTCACTGTTTGTGGCAATACGCTCTATATAGTTTACAATCTGAGATAAATAACCCATTATTCAGCTTCACAGTTTATGATGGACTTTATGCGAACTAATAGGTGCGCTTGTAAGTTCCAAATTTATAAATTGTAATTATTTATATACCAAATGATGAAACTTGTTTCCAAAATAATACTGTATCATACCGCTACATTGATATCTGCCTGATATAACGCTGCATGATATATGTTTTTATATCATGTTCGACAGGAAGTTCTTATATCAGTCGATGTCTCACATTACTAAGACTTAATAAATATGCAATATTTTATTGTAAACATGAATCAGATTCATCAAAACAAACAATTTGATACCAAGATGTATTACATTTAATCCACAGAAAGCATCACAAACAACAAAAACAATTTTTTTTCCAAATATAAAAAATGAATGTGTAAATGCTGATGACGTCATGTTCAACAGGAAGTTGTTAAATTAGTCGATGTTTGGATGTTAGTCATTTTACTCGGAATGATCTTTAAAGTCATCTTTTTTAATAAAATAAAATCAGATTCAACAAAACAAACAATTTGATAGCAAGATGTTTTATATGTTATCCTATTACCAGATGATAATCGAAAGTATAACAAAAATCGTATAGACTCGAGCTCTATGCTATCGTTATTTTTAGATCACACTTGGGTTTTTCGAAAATTTAAAGGAAGAACAAAATCGGGAAAAAATGCGATATTTGATAATTATTAATGGAACAAGGGGAGGAAATAATAGGATAAATAGAATATTATGTGAGTTTTGGATAAAGATCAAGTTTATCATGCGAGGCTTAGAAACATGGTAGCGCGATGGACAGCGAAACCCCTTTAAATCATTTGTGAAAGATCATATTCATTTCCGCTAAAAATGCATCGTCGTAGCGATTGTATTTCATTAATTCTATTAAAATGGGGACTTATAGAGAGGTATGATAAACAGAAAAACAGGTTACTGCCTGATATTTTTATAATATATCAGGCTCGGCACGAATACAATAGCGGTTAGGCAAGCCTCGCCGTTATATTATTATAAGCCTTGCCTGATATATTGCAACAAGATCAGGCAGTAACCTGGTATTCTCTATATATTTACCAAGATAGGCATTTAAAGTCGTAATAAGACTTTAGTTTTTTCTCTATTCACTAAACATTAACCATCGTAGTTCAGCCATAGAACATTGAATGCTTAACGTTATACCAACTTGTGCCAGCATATAACCATAGGATAATACATGCGTAACAAGTCTGTGTACAAATTAGAAAATATGCCCAATGATATGTATACTACACAGACAATCACCAACTGCTTAATACCCGTACGTTAATCGATTAGGTCGGCACTTTATAGTAAAGTGATTTAATGCATGTATCTAATAGAGATTTGTAATACACATTTAAAAAACCTAACAACAATACTCTATTCAAACTTAAATTATGTTGTCTACGTCGACGTGCAGTACAGGACAAGGCCAATCTTGTGTTTGAGATTCATTTCTTTCCGTATATGTTTCCTTATCACGCATAAGGGAAGAAAAGAATGTAACAGTAGTAGGACACTAACATTTATTTTAAAGAAATGTTGACATCGTGAGATTAAAATATCACTTGCGTCAAATAGTTCATTCGTGCTTTCGCATGCTAAGCTCTTAATCGCTCCGAGCAGAAAAAGCCGATTCCTCAGTGATTGCAGAAAAAGTTCTGGTACACCGATATCAAAGGGATATACTTCATTAAACATGAAAACATGTCCTCGATCTGCCAACGTTAAGGAGCTTACTGTGGGTATACCCCTTCGTGCTTGGATGTTTGGATGTTATTCTCGCTATTACAAGCTACCTTGCACTACAATACTGATTTGCTCACAACTGTGATAACATAATTTGCCCATGCAAACTGGAAAAATCCTAATAATACACCCCTCAAGATTTTAATATTTAATGTTCAATCAATCAAGAAGACCCATGTCCATATGTTCACATGGTGGCACATCGGTATACAACTTAAATAGTATGTGTCTTACGCTGGCAAGGCTATATAATGTTTTATATTCTTCACACGATATCTGAATTTTCGCTTCACCATGACAAACAAATTGGCGATTCGCATTCTTGACGATGCTATATGTAGTTCCAGTTACATACTTTATCCATTTGGAGGTTCGTTGTACGATGTGCAAGGAGGCCATGGCGACATTAAAGACAATACATAGTGGGAAAACACGGATTGGAATTGGTTCGCCTGTAATGATCATTCATTCTGATGGCATCGTCAGTTTTGCCTTGTTATTGGAGGTATTTATATGGTGAGCAATGCAAATATGTTTCTCACTTATTTTCAACTAAAAAGTACATTTGCGAACATAAGAGGCGAATATGCTGTAAATTAAATTCTGAAGACTCTTAATTAATCCGTGTTACAAAATTAATTGATTATGATAATTTATTTGAAAAAACTAAACAATCGGAAAAGAATGTTTAACAAAATTGCCATGATTAATCAACGGTCTGAGTATAATCGTCAATCTTAATTTCTTAAATACAAGTTCATGTGACGAAAGGCTGACACAATGGAATAATAGTGCCTCCTTTCATTGTTTTATAATAAATTAATTTTATTATATCCAGTACAAATCGATTTGAATGTATTAACATTTGTATTGGTTTAAAACAATTCGTGTCATGTTAATATTATGTGTATAATGATCCTTGCGGAACATCACAAAAACGAACAAATCATTAAGTATATCAATTTTGCGCATTCATTATTTGAAATAAGTAAAAATAAATGTGAAGTAAAATATTATTAAACAATAAGTAAATAAATAATGTATTATTCTGTAGGTGCAGTACAAGGTAAAAACGCAATTTAAAGTATCCGTCCGTTGATTTGCAAAGCAAATGAGAGTACAAATTAAGTATAATGATTGCTTGAGGTAAGTCATTTGTCAAATGTTAATGTCTAAAAACAATTGAGATGATATTAATTAAGAAATCAAATTTTCAGATTTAATTAATTTTTACAATGAATTGTGGCAACATTAATGATTTAAGACATATGAATATTGTAATGATTTTTTAGAATACCCATTATGAATGTACACATATGTCAACGTATATAGTTTGTTTGCCTAAATAACATTGCCAACGTACAGTAATGGGTCTAGTATGTTTTACATTTTGTCGTTTGTCCCAAATAAAGGCCATCCTGGGTTATTACGTGTAAGAGTTCTGTTCTGCAGGTGCAACTAATGCTTTGTTAGGTTTAAATTGCAACGCCATTAAAAGCTATATAAAGCCGCAACGCTTCGGAAACTTGATTATTATTTCATCACAACGTGCTCTCATCAATTTTAAAAGAATGGTTGCATATGCTCTTTAGGAAAACGGAATTACCAATGGGTGTTTCTGTTAACTTAAATGTTTATAATTTCAACATAACAGACGACGAATGACATTATTTTGCCATTTTTGTTTCTGTATTTGAAAGACTTGATTTATTATGTTTCCCATTTGCCATTACAATAAAAATGCTGTTATGTCTTTACATTGCGCCTGTGCGACGTTTCTTACTGTTATTCAGACAGCTAGACAGGGTGTGACGAGAGAATATGTCTGTCGAAAGCAGGGTGCCCGCTCGAACAATAGGAAGTCGATTCCCAGCCAAACGGATATGTGCAATATCATTTGGGACAAAAAAAGCTATTCGATAGATAATGCAATCAACAATTCACTTCGCGTTTGTGTCGTGCTGGCATCGCTTTTTATGTAAACACTTTGTTATTGAGGCGTTATTAATCACATGAAATACTAAACGAACAAGTTGGTAGCAATATTCATGAGATACAAAAAGCATGCACTTTTATTTTTAGTCATTAACTATATAGAACTTTTATATATTGATGTGGCTAACATTATGAACTTAAGCAATTCAATTAAGACAGCTAAATGAGGTTGTTTCAACGGCATATTAACTTATAAATAAAGAAAGGGTGTCAAAACTAAGAATTCATTTTATCAGTTGGGACGCGTTAACAATATTGTTTTAAAATTTAATTAATTACTGCATATTATGTGATACTTATTTTGCCTTATTGAACACTTGACATCCATTACGTTTCTTACAGTGTAAACCCGAATCGAACATAACGCATGTAAATTATACCTTTGTGACTTTTATATCAGATTAGACGATAAATACATGAAAACAATCCTAATTTTCATTATTTAGCTCCGCAGTGAAAAGAACTACAAATTGTTACGAAATGTGTTAGATGCTTGAGATTTATAGCAAAAGTAAGTAACTCCAAAACAAAACATATCTTTATGAAGGCAATACATTGAAATTTTGTTATGTCGAGGGACCAATGGAAGGTAATTCTGCAATATATTTGAAATTTGAGCGAACAATGGTAAGACTATGTCCGTATTTACTAGTAACATATACAGAATTAGACTTAAATGACAAACATTGTGACTCATGGGTGTATAATGTCTTACTCAAGGGTCGAAATAGAATGAATGTTATTTATCAACTATAGTATTTTTAGCAAAACAAGTCACCTCTATCCCTGCTATAATTGAAATAACTTTGCAACTCATATGAAAAAAATCAATTCGATCGATAATACAATCAATAATGCACTGCGCGTTTGTGTCGTGCTACAATGGCTTTTTATGTAATCACTTTGTTATTGGGGCGTAATCAATCATATGTAAATTGGTACGGTACAGAAAGCATGCACTTTTATTATTAGTCATTTCCTATATGGGACATATAGATATTGATGTGGCTGACATTATGGAACGATTAAATTAAGACAGATTCACGAGGGCAAGTCAACAGCTTATGAGCTTATAAATCAAGAAAGGGTGTCAGAACTAAGACAACGTTTTTTTTCAATGGGGGCACGTTACCAATATTTTTTGTTATATATAATTTTATGAATTACTACACATACTGTGATACTTCTTGTTCCTTATTGAACACTAGACATTCATTACATGTCTCACCATGTAACCCCGATTAGAAATTAACGGATGCAAATTATACCTTATTTTTATTATTTAGCTCGGTCGTAATGAGTACTATTAATTATGTTAGATGCTTGCTAAAGAAGGTAACTCCTTAATATAATTATCTTTATGAAGGCAATATATTGACATTTATGGGTATCGAAGGACTTATGGAAAATCTTTTTACACATGTTGCGTGGTGTTTAATGAACTTTGATCGAACACTGGTAAGGCCGTGTCAGCGTGAAACAGGAACATTTAGAAAAGATAGGTCGACTTTTATTACAACCATTGTGAAGTACGAGTCTATTATGTCCTACCCGAGTGTCTTAAACAGAGTAACCGGTGTAGCCGATGATTATTACCATTAGTAATCAATCCAATCTGTTTGTCCATGTCACTGTCGTGGTTAGGGCATGTACACATTTCATGTTCAGTCGTTTTATATTAAACCTGTTATTAAATTGAAGGGTGCAGTTAGCTTTCAAGTATTAATAGGAAAATGAAGCATTCAAAGTAAGTGGGCATATTTTGTTTCCAATTTAATGACACATATTGTGAAATTTATAATTATATGTTTTAATCATAATGTTAAAAAATATATAGTTTTTAAAAAAAAACAGACATTTGATGTTCCACAATATACTTAGTTGTGCAGCAGATTTGATATTTCAAGTAAGGGCAAGTTGATGTTAGGTCAGGGCAAGTAGATTACACAGTACATGCTCGTAAAGATAAGTTTGTTTGACCGTTATTGTATAACTTGCTATTGTGCTCATTTTAACATGCTGTGTGTTCGTTTTATCATCAGGTGTATTTAGCTTTTACGTTATTACTGTAACTTAGGAATACAAATTGTGTCGGTACCTTGGAAACCTTAACACTTGCACTGTCGGGCAAAACAATTCTTCTTTTTTAACGACGCGATAACAAAGTTGTCTAGGTAATCATGTTCCATTTTCGATAGTGAATGACACATACCTAATGATAGGTATGTGAATGTCTCTTGTTTTTTTTGTTGTTTTTTTTTGTTATTGAGAACAAATTACTAGCCTAGTATGTAATCAACCAAGCATAGGGACTACATGCAACGTTGCAAACAAACATGGTACATTGAAGTTTATTAAATGCTCAACATGAATATTATTAATCAACTGTGGTATTATTTGCAAAAAAGTCACCTCTTTGGTTCAACGAAATGCTATAATTGAAATAACATTGGAACCCGGTGAAATGTTACAGCTTGAAAATCATAATCGCTTCTTTGTACATCTTTTGCAGCGTTTGTCTTAGAAGTCAATATTAATTTAATGCACTGTACATGCACATATGTTTCAATAAACAAAACAAAAATTGGTTTTTAACAACGAATACAACTAGTCTTTTACAACGAGTACAGCTATGTTTGTTTAGAAAATTATTTGAATTAACAATTAATTTTCAATCGATCCTTTTGCTTAGGGCGTCATGTCCGCAAGTCAAACTTAGATTCGTGTGTAAATTATTCTTACAACTAGCGATTTATCACATAGAATGTAAATTATCGGCGCAGTGACAAAAAGGACCAACATTCGGAACAGGGCGATCAATGTCAACGCAAAATCACACAAATGGAAAACTCCATGTATCATTTGATTAAAACAATTCGTATGTTGGGATCTACTTGCCTGTGCGTCTCATTCATGTATTGGCAAACTTATAACATACATGTACATTGATAATATTTAAGCGTTGAAAATCTTTCATAAACAATGTCAACATAAAATTAACAACACAAACCTTTACTAAAATGTGCTGCTGAGATGTTGTTAGAGCATTTTTATTTTATGGCTTGCACAGTGAACGATATACTTTACTTAATATATTTTCTGCAAAATTCTGCGCTCCGTTTTTATCAGAAATAATTGTATTTTTAACAAAGCTTTTTAAAGCTTTTTTGCCAAATAATAATATGATACAATGCCTCAGGCCTTTTATGCCAGTTGGGGAATAGAATATGGATTTATTTCAAAGCAATTGAGCAATTTGAAGCAGTAAATATCGCCTTTGTTTTAATGACGTCATTACTGGAATAGTCCAAGCCAACATACATGGAAACAGTCTTTCATAAACAACAAAAACAAAACGTTTTTTACAGGCTAGTGTGGTTCTCTACACGATATAATATGGCAGCGAACATTTTTTTACACCCACCAAACAGAATTATGCGTGCAATACATAACATTCCTATTGTAGAACATTCGTTGATCAGAGAAACAACGACAGCTGAAATATGCATGTGTTGCACTTGTAAGAAGGAATGTCGGGGGGAAACAATTGAAGTTATGTTCATGTAATTTTAGAAATGAGGAGGATTAGATTATTTATGCCAATGGCATAAATAAATAAATAAAAACATTTAGTTACCCATTTAACACATTACAAATGTATATATCATTACGTGTAATGCATTATATATACAAATACATATTTAAATCTCAAACCTCATACACGATAATCTATTTTAATATTAAAATCACTAAGATGACGTAAGTGGGCATGCAATTTGACTACAATTGTTAACTCATAAACATGTATCTTCATATTGTCCTAAATAATTTCAGACGTTATACAAATTGATACTGAAAAAAGAGACATTGGACTCATGCGTGTACACAAATACTAAGTAGCTTCTATTGTGCATGGAAGATTAATAACTTTAATTAAGTTAAATAATTGTATTAAACTAGTGGAATAAGAAGTAAAACTGGATAAATATATTTTTCAAATGGCCAAATAAACGCTTTTAATAATGTGTGATATTCGAATGTTGACGTTCGTTAACCATTCGTTATTATATGTTTTAGATCCATGATATTATGTGTGATGACAGTATATTATTGAGTTACAATATATTTTATATTGCAGAATATATCCCCTCAAATGTATTTTAGACTATCATTTTTGTACAGATTGATCATCCTGGCCCTACGAACAGCATAAAACAGTGGAATTACTCAGTATAATAATATATATTACAGCGTTTAGAGAGCAAGACTCGATTCATACATGATTTGACACTCTTTGGTTTGCTTTGAATTGTAGACGCCTTTCTAGTACAATGTGAAATAGCACCCAAGACTTGACTGATATTATCCAATAGTAAAGTGTCGAAGAAGGGTTGGCCCTCANCATGCAATTTGACTACAATTGTTAACTCATAAACATGTATCTTCATATTGTCCTAAATAATTTCAGACGTTATACAAATTGATACTGAAAAAAGAGACATTGGACTCATGCGTGTACACAAATACTAAGTAGCTTCTATTGTGCATGGAAGATTAATAACTTTAATTAAGTTAAATAATTGGATTGACTAGTGGAATAAGAAGTAAAACTGGATAAATATATTTGTAAAATGGCCAAATAAACGCTTTTAATAATGTGTGATATTCGAATGTTGACGTTCGTTAACCATTCGTTATTATATGTTTTAGATCCATGATATTATGTGTGATGACAGTATATTATTGAGTTACAATATATTTTATATTGCAGAATATATCCCATCAAAGTATTTTAGACTATCATTTTTGTACATATTGATCACCCTGGCCCTACGAACAGCATACAACAGTGGAACTACTCAGTATAATAATATATAACAGCGTTAAGAGAGCAAGACTCGATTTATACATGATTTGACACTCTTTGGTTTGCTTTGAGTTGTAGACGCCTTTCTAGTACAATGTGAAATAGCACACAAGACTTGACTGATATTATCCAATAGTAATGTGTCGAAGAAGGGTTGGCCCTCATGTTGGTTTAGATTTTCAGGTATCGTTAACCACAAACAGTTGTCGAGACAGACTCGTTTATCATATCGCGATTATCTACATGAATCAGTGTTGTATCATTTAACGTTATTGTGAACAATCACAATAAAAGTTATGAAGTATATGATTTATAAACAAATTTAATATTATGATAGTTAATATTAATGAAACAAAATCATCAATTAGAATATAATTTTAAACAAGAGCACCGTCGAGCGGATGCAAACGCTCGGCTGTGGGTGCTTGGATTTCGATTTTTTGACCTTTGACCTTGAAGGTCATCATTGACCTTGACCTTTTCAAAAATCAAAATGTGCAGGTCGATGAGGTACACATGAAAAACCAAAACAAAAACAAAAAAAAAGTTTGTTTGACCTTTGACCTTGAAGGATGACCTTGACCTTTCACCACTCAAAATGTGCAGCTCTATGCGATACATATGCATGCCAAATATCCAGTTGATATCTTCAATAATGCAAAAGTTATGGCCAATGTTAAAGTTTTCGGACGACGCCGACTACGACTACGACGACGACGACGACGCAGCAGACGAGAGGGCTATGACAATACCTCGGGTTTTCTTCGAAAACAGCCGAGCTAATAAGAGTTAAGGACTTGTTTGCATACAAATTAACAACATCGCATCACCCTTTATCTCAACACTTAAAAATCAATCAGCCATCGCAGTACATTGTTTCTGTCATTCACCAGCCATCGCAGTACATTGTTTCTGTCATTCACCAGCCATCGCAGTACATTGTTTCTGTCAGTCACCAGCCATCGCAGAACATTGTTTCTGTCATTCACCAGCCATCGCAGTAGATTGTTTCTGTCATTCACCAGCCATCGCAGTACATTGTTTCTGTCATCAACCGGCCATCGAAGTAACTTGTTTCTGTCATCAACCAGCCATCGCAGTACATTGTCTCTGTCATCAACCGGCCATCGAAGTAACTTGTTTCTGTCATCAATCAGCCATCGCAGTACAATGTTTATGTCAGAGTTCAATCAGCCAGCCATCGCAGAACATTGTGTCTGTTATATATCAGCCATCGCAGAACATTGTTTCTGTCAGCAACCGGCCATCGCGGTACATTGTTTATGTCATCAACCAGCAATCGCAGCACATTGTTTATGTCAGAGTTCGAAGCTAGACTTCAGCTCACGCGTTTGTTGTTCAGGGTAGTGATATTGCTTGCATAGAAAAGTTGGAATTCGTGAGTCAAAATACAACGATACACACGTAATATATCATAGTTATCTCCGACAATTACCGCGAATAACATTTCTTTAGAATAATGTCTTAATTATTTTGTGTTTGTTGAGCGTTCATGTGTATTTCTCCTCAATATATATGTTGACTTATTTGAGAAGTTGTTTTGTGTATATTTCATCCCTTTTAACAATTAATTATAAGTTATATTAAGCGATTATTGTGCAGAATCTTTCCTAAAATAACAATTTGCAATTATGGGTAATTCACGAATAATAAGACACTTAAGCAAGTCTTATGCATTTTTATGTGTCGTGCAAAAAACAAAAACAATTAATCGGAAAATTAAAACTTCCAACAAATAATATTTTCTTTATTGATGTTGATATTTCTATGCTATCCATCCCCATCATATGATGGTGTCAGCTGATGTTTATATCCGACACTGACCTGACATATTCGTGTGGGTTGAGATATACATGTATATCTCCTTGTTCGCGATTTACTTGACTGTGTATATTTTACTAGATCTTCCATTTGAAGTCGGATTCGCTTCAAAAACACGGTTTATTATTCTTGCAGTTAAAAACCACGTTATTTTTAATGAACTTATGGATGACCGTTATATCAGTAAATCGCTTAAGCAGTAGATATTTAATGTATTGTTACAATAATTCGCAGCCTTAATGTGTTTCATGTACGCCTCTTTTACAAATTGATCTACACAGGTTGAAAGGACAAATATATTTGATTGACAAGTTGTTTTAATCACTTTCAGAGCGGCAGGGCGACGACTTATGCGAATATTAATGTGTTATTTATCGATGCATGAATAAAGGACTGACGGAAATATATAATAAGTATTGCATCGTTTTTGCGCGTGTTTTAGCAGATATCACATGATGTCTTTGCTTGCAAATTATTTTTTATCGATACTGGAAATACGATAAAATCAGCATTCATATATTCTTAAAGGTCATTTAAATTTATTTTATATTGATCGACTTTTTTTCATGTACTTGCGAAACAAAAACACAATATGTTGTAATTGTTAGTAGCGCAATACATAGTAGTAGCTTCCCAAATTATTACGTGTGATTGAAATGTTGCATTGGTTTCTCTTTTTCGCACAATGTTTTCCCGTATGATGCAGTTTTTTAATAGAAGTACTCATTCATGGACGTACATGAATAGGTACAGTCATTATAATGGTAAATTATTGCTTTAACTTGGTTTCAAAGCCAGCGCGATTAACAGTGGATACATAACACGCACAAATTTGAGTACCGAAAACATTGGCAGCAACAAACAGTAAATGTATAGGTATACCATGCATAAATTACATACATTCAATGCGTACAAATACGTGCATGCTTATCATCATTTTAGCAACTAGATCCTATTTGTCATTAATTTATCATTTGCGATATAATTACATGTTTGGTGCGAGATGTTTTAATTGTTGAGACTATAACTGAACTACAGCAACTTTGCTCTATCACTCATTCGTGGTATTCTTACATATTGCATGCTGAATGAATGGACAATAGCAACGCATGCTTGTATATTAACCTCTAAAAAAGTGATCTTTAAGTTGTATACTTGCTGACGGTTCAATATACTATGGCACTTTGTCCGGATTCACACCATGCATACAACTGTTATCTAAAATTATCTTAACAAAGATAATATTACAGAGGAACAACTATTTCAAAGGGCACCTTAAGATAATACTTCAAAACAAAGAATATTTAAACTGTATCGTTTATCGAATGTTTGAGGACATATAACAACAATAAATGCCATGTTTACCAGAAACAAAGCATAGCATTCAAAGATATAATTCTTAATTTGGTACACACTGCTCCCCCTGTAAAGCGTGTTTATTTCGCACAAATGGTTTAATATGTTTGACACGTTTCGTCAAGATTGTTAGGTGAAAAATCGTTAAGAAATTATTGTGCGATATACAGTAAATTCTATTACGTTCAATGTGATGCAGTACTTTGAATCTCACACGCTGTTCAAATAAATTAAATAAAGATGGTTTTTGTCTGAAAAACTCCTTTAATGGCTATAGTTTGCTTTATTTCGATATGTAAATGTCTGCGATTTCTCACTGTGTTACACATTGATCCATGAAAGATTAAACGGATATACACATTAGTCAAATATTCCAAATGCCATTGAAAATAAATAAAGTGTTTTCCAGATTAACCTTGATAGTGTCAATGTGTCTATACGGTCTAGGAGGATGAATGTATTTTGTTCAGAACGACTGGGGTGTCTCTTTGAATTCAAGTTAATGTAAAAGCTNTAAATTTTCTAAATAAGTGTAATTTTTGGATTGAACTGTAAACAGAAAACACATATATTTATTCTGCTTTCACTTATAACGGATAAATACTATTAGCAAGACAATACACATTTTGAATACAAATCTGCGATAGAGGCGCAAATGCATTCTCTTCAAGGTGGATGTCCCCAGTTGGGATAAAAAGCGTTTACTGGTATGCTAATGACACCACATGCCGGCACATGTGTAGATAAGATTATCATGATAAGATGCGCCATTCATCTTTATCACTTGACTGAAATATCGGTTGCCGCAATGACACGAATCTTTGTTGCAGCACGGCAAATATCACTTATAATCCTACCTGTACCTTGTTAAAAACACGCACAGTTTCGTTTTCGAATCCTGGGTGTTAATGCAAAAAAAATCTTTGTTTGGTTCACAAATGACGTGTCTTTTCGGATATTAAACACTATGCTGTATGCAGCATACTAATATAAATTGTTTTATGCATGAAACAGACGAAATTAAATTCTCATCTAAAAATAGCTCGTTTACGTCACTGATTAACTCCGCCTTTTCATCCCAATTCACCGCTGACATCGAATGCGCACGCGTAGAGATTAATTAACCCTTGAAGGGGTTAATTCACCGCTTGCGCTGAATTGCGGTAAATTCACCTCTTGTAGGGATGAATTCACCTCTTGCGATGAATTCATCTCTTAAAGGGATAAATTAATCGCAATCTATCTCTAACAACCGCTGAAAAAGGTTAAATACAGATGAATTCGGATGAAACGTGGTTAAAACGGATTAATCTCTAAAAATCGGCTTAATGAGGGTTATTGTTTAGTGATTCTTAAGAGATTAACCCCGGAACAAAACCCCTAACCCCACTGTATGTGTGCTGTGTTAGACTATTTGACAGATGCCATAAGTAACCACAAGTGTCTCAAAATACTGCTTTGCATCTCCTTAATAGAGCACAAGGCCAATGAGTTCGTTCGAAACATGAAAGCAACACTTGTTTACGAAAACATAACCCCTTCTGGCCAAGAAAGAAGGTTTTGTTTGGACACGTCACGAGGCGCAAATCACTGTAAAAGACTATGCTCCAGGGCAAGCTAGATGGAGGTCGCCTTCGAGGTCATCAGAAGAAAAGCTGGATGGACAATGTGAAAGAGTGGACGTTCCTCCCCATGGATGAGCTACTTAGAGCAGCCCACAACAGACCTGACTGGCGTGGTATCTCTGCATCATCGTCCCTCACGTCTCCCAACGGCCGGAAGGCTTATAATCTTTTTCATAAAATCTCCGATAGCCTTTCGTGTTTAACCGATGGCATTGTTCCCATGCATCTACACTAGAAACCTGCGCATTAATAGGAATGATATTGCATGATATACTCATTAAATATTAAATGCTTTTCAAATGCTTGATAAATTACTACGAGCCATACTTTAATCTTACTTTGTGAACCACATATAATATTTCCATATTGTTTACGTGGAAGAATAAAAGTAAGGGAGGTTATTATAACATAAAGAGACACGAAGCATCAAAGTCGACTCAGAAACATTTCGCCACAAAAGTTATGATGTTAAATCTGTATACCTATAACAAATTAACCAAACAAAACACATTTATTTAAGTATGATCGTCTCATTACTACGCACTACCCGTTTTCATTCGTCGATATATCATGGATATAATTTGGTTGGTTGCAAAAAAAATCTTATTCTAATAAAATATACGCATTTCTTTAAAATCAGCATCAAACCAAACGTACTTAATAAATCATTACCAGAATATTATTGTTCGAACCAATATTTGAATATTACAGATTAATAAAAATTTGAGACCGGCACGCGAAATAGTCGTTCAGTTGATGGAATCAATCGTTTCTCGTTGATATCAAATATAGTGGGTTATATGGCAGATCGTTCTACTTGTTCGACTTTTCGACATTGCCCACACTAGACGCGTATTAGTTTAATTATTAATATACAAATGTAGAAAAGAAAAGTGAAAGGGATTGTGTTAAAGAGTATGTTTGAGTAAAATTAAGAAATAATATCGCTTCTTTTCCACAACAATCAAGTATTGCGTGTCAACCTGGCAGAAATGTGCGCTAGTATTTTTGACACAGTATGTAGATTATGTGGTAAGAATTACACACTTCTCAACATATTGTCACTGGCGTTTTGCAGGGTTCAATTTCATTTTTATCCGATAGACGTGTGCAGTTAACGCTGTGCTGGATCTGTGGTCAATGAAATTAGGTCATTATGATTTGAATAATTACATGTTAATGACAAACATCATTTGTTCGGTTTTTAATATTAATCCATTCTGTTTTCGCATACAACAAAACTCATAGATGGTGTCTCATGGGTGTGACAAGTACAGATATTGACCTGCATCTGCATTTTGGTTTTTATTGGTTTTAAATAGTACAAATGTGTATGTACCATTGCGTATTTTTACTGTTTTGAATAGTATAGATTTTTATTTAATACGTCATACTTAAATACCTGTGAGGGAAATAAGCCAATGTGCCGTGGCTGCATACTGCGCCAAGATTTTAACGGACGACTTATGACCCAGTGGTCAGGGGAAAAAATGTAAAGCGCCTCTGACTGCACATACGGTATGAAAAGGGTGCTATATAAATGTGGTATAAAAAACAGAACAGATAGATGCATTCGCCTTTTGCACCGTATACACCTTATACATCAGCTTAAGCCTGGCATGCCATATATTATGAACACGTCCCCGTAAATATGGATTGATTTTGTTATCTTCTTATTTTATATGTGCATTATGTAATATGTTAATTTGTTTGATTGCTTATAAAATGTATGATTGCAAGTTGTAAGCTGGCACTGTTAGTAATTTTAAGTTGCTCGTTTTCGTTCCAATAAAATAGACACTCGCATAAAACACTATGGTAACACTAGACTTAAATGGCGAATAACAGAACATGCTCAGTACACTTAAGTGATATCATTATTAGGTGTTTCCGTTATAGATGTCAGGATGATATCAGTTTGCTTTTATTGATAGAACAATTCCATGTATCGCATTTATAAATGAGCCCCGTTCTGTGAAAAGTGAGTGTAATACATTTGCAAAAAGTGTCGCCCCAGATTAACCTGGCAGTCCGTAAAGGCTTATCAGGGACGACACATTCCGCCTAAAATTGATTTTTACTAAGAAGAGACTTTCTTTAAACGAAAACTATGGAACACACGGGTTTAACTGCGACGATATTGTTCGCACAGGCATTTAACCACCTTTTCACAGAGCGCGACTCAAATGAACGGTCGGCATAAAGGAAAATCAAAATTACGCTTGTATTCCTTCAAAGGTTCTTGAAACAGACAGCCTAGTACGTAAACAACGCCGAGACAAGTATTCAAAGACAACTTGTGGTTATCTATACGATTTAAAATTGCATGAGGCACGGATTATACTCAACAAGATGAATTATGTTTCTAATATGTTACATACTTTCAGTAGGAACATTTCCTGTTCCAAGAAAAAATGACAGGAAGTGCCACACGATGCAATTGTAAAATACTTCAGTTTCATTAGAAGATGGCTATGTTTCTTGGTAATATTCGATGAAGCGGGTATGTGGGGAAATGTATGTTGCACCAGTTAGTAACACATATATGGTTGTTTGGTTTTTAATGTTATTCCTTCCCGTTATCGCATCCAAGAACGTCATTAATGGTGTCGGATGCTATCGAAAGGAATACAGATATTAAATTAAGTACGCAAACCTGCTTTAAAGAATTTGACTAGCCACAAAATGTATAACAATGAACTAAATTAAGTTTGTCAAAATGTCTTAATGTTTATTTCACCTAGGACACATTTTCATTTAAAGAACATTTGTTATGCAAAATACGAAGACATTTTAAATAATACGGTAATGTTCTAAACGGATAGATATGTAATGGGTTTGTTTTGTTTTTTTTGGTGTATGTGTGTGTATGTCTGGAATAATGTTCATCATTTGTATTGAATAAAGTTCCTCTTATGCAAAATGCGAAGAAAAGAAAAGTGATACAATAATGTTCTACGATAGATATTATATTTTTTTTATCGAGAACATTTCCTTAAAAGCACACGCAGGAATGCATCAAACCCATTTTGTTTATTAATTCGAAGTTTTAACTTAACATTAGCATTAGTTGTAGAAGTAAGCAGACCGGAAGCGTGGCAGCGTTTGGCGGATTGCAGCCATGAGTGAGTGAGTGAGTGAGTGAGTGAGTGAGTGAGTGAGTGAGTGAGTGAGTGAGTGAGTGAGTGAGTGAGTGAGTGAGTGAGTGAGTGAGTGAGTGAGTGAGTGAGAATTTAACTAATAAGTTTAAATATAAACATAGTTAAACGCCAGTTGCATCAGCATAAATGAAATCGTATCATTCTTACGACGTTTTTTATTGATTGCAAGTAACCCTATGCCCAACTACACGAACGATAATGTACTATTAAAAACAACAAATAAGCAGTTATTTTAAAGCGACGTCTGGTTATCTGCGAGATTTGCAATGCCACCTTACTTGCACTTCAACCGTATAAAGATGTTTGCATTATATTACACATTTGCGTATCAACATTGTTTTGAACATTTTATAAGTCCTTTATGCTACAAACTATACTCGTATTTACAATATAAGATGATACAAACTATCATTAAGGCCAATGACCATATGTACACATCGTGGTACATGTGTACAAAACTTGAAAAGTTTTTTATTACGCTGCTTATGCATGCTTTATATTCCTCACACGACGGCTAAATTTCTCATTAACATGCCAAACAATTGGCAATTCGCATTCCTGATAATGTAGTTCCAGTTACATCCTTTATCCATTTGGAGGTTCGTCGTACGATATGCAAGAAGGCTGAGGCGGCACTTCAGTGCAATCAATATTGAGGAAGCACGGCTGGACATTATGGTGATCTGTAGTGTCCATTCATTCTTATGTCACAGTCTGTCTTTCCTTATGTTATAGAAGGTATTTATATGGTCCTTAATGCCAATATTTGTTTCACTTATCTTCGAATAAAATGCACATTTTTTAACATTCGATACGAATATGAAGTCTATACATTTGAGTAGAGATGTCCTTCTCATTCTGCATGTGTCCGTGTTTCAAAACTTAATTGATTCAGATAAACCATAATTACAACAAAAACAAACGATTTAGAGAAAATGGTGAAGATTTTTCAACGGTCTGAGTATACACGTCCATCTAAATATCTGAATTACACGTTCAGCTGACGAAAGGCTGACCAAATCGAATACTGGAGTCTCCTTTAATTGTCTTATAATTGCTAAATTGTGTTATATCCAATAAAAAAGGATCTGAATGTATTCACATTTGTATTGTTTTTAAATATTACTTGTCAAGTAGATATATTTTGGACAATGACCATGAACATGATTTTAACGAAAGAAATAGCAAAGTATATCAATATGAGGATGTACATCGTTGATTTAATTAAGTTAATAATTAATTTAATAGTCTGCAGTTTTCAGTTATAAGTGAAAAAACTCACTTTGAAATAAACACCCCTTGAATTGAAAAGCAAGGCGAATCTAATCAATGTGAAGACGCAAGTTAAGTACAATCATGCTTTAAGTAAATGTAAAATTGTCATGTTTCAAACATTAAGATGACATTACACAATAAAATGGTCAGATTTTATTATGTTGTTTTTAAACATTGTGAACACAATGCTTATTTCAGACACATGAACATTGTCAAATCTGTATACATTGTATATGGGTATTTAGAATAACTAAAATGAAAGTGAACATTTGTTAACGTATAGCTTGTTCGCTTAATTGGACTGGAACCTAACAAAACATGGTAAACGTGGTGTCGTCGGGCTATTATGTTTTACATGTTGTCTTCAAAAAAGGCATTCCTGATGTAAATAAATGAACGAGTACAAGCTAATCTGAAGTTAGGCTTTGTTTATATTGCTTTATCATTGAAAAGCACAAGGCCGCAGCGCTATGGAAATAAGTTGTTACAACACAACGTGCTCCCATCAATTTTAAACGAATGGTTCTATATGCTCGTTCGGACAACGGTTTTACCAATGGGTGTTTCTGTTCACTTAAAAGTTTATAATTCCAATATCACAGACGACGAATGCCATTATTGTGCCTTTATTGTTTCTGTATTTTGAAGTTAATTATGTTTCCAACATGACCGATAAAAGGAACTCATTGTAATTTCCTTGCATTTTGCCTGTCCTACGATTATACCTGTTAGTTAGACAGCTACACAGGGCGTGACTCGAGAATTTGTCTGTCCAAATCATACAAAGCAGGTTTATAGTGCCACACAAAAGCAGTAGGAAGTCGATTCCCAGCCAAACGGATATGTACAATATCATTTGGAAAAAAAAACGCAATTCGATAGATAATACAATCAATCATGTCCTGCGCGTTTTGTCGTACTACTATGGCTTATATGTTATCACTTTGATATTGGGGCGTTATCAAAAGTTGATATGGCTAACAGTATAAACATAAACGATTCAATTGAGACGGATGTACGAGGGCTTGTCAACAGCATATGTACTTATAAATCAAGAAATGGTGTCACAACTGAGACAACTTTTAATCAGTTGGGACGCGTTAACAGTATTTTTTATGGTTTGATGAATTGCTACACACAATGTAAACTTATTGAACAATAAACATCCGTTACATTTATTACCTTGAAACACCGAATAAAAACTAAGGCATATTAATTATACCTTTGGGACTTGTATACCAGATGGGACGATATATACATGAAAGCCATCCGTATTGCTAGTATTTAGCTCAGCCGAGATTAGTATTACAAATTGTGTTAGTTGCTTGAAATGTATTGTTAAATTAGGTAACTTCTTAATAACATCTTTATGAAGGCAATACATTTACATTTATGGGTAAAAAAGGACTGATGGAAGATATTTTAACAAATGTTGCGTGTTGATTTCGGAACTTTGATCGAACAATGCAAAGACTATGTCCGTGGTTATAAAAACACATAGAGAAGATAGCTTTACATTTCTGACAAACATTGTGCAGAACGAATGTATTATTTCGTATCAAAGTGTCTGTGGTAAAGCATCCAGTGGTTCCGATGCTAATTAGTAATCTCTCCTTTTTATTCAAAGACATTAAGTAGGCCAGTCCCACTGTACTGACCGGATTATGTAAACATTTCAGATTCAGTCGTTTTCTATTAAAGATGTCTACACACTGACTGTTGCAGTTTTGTTATAGTGATGATTGTTCTTATATATCTTTCAAAGTAAGTGCGGAGAATATTTTTCTTTCCATTTTAATAACACATATTGTTGAATAAATAATACATTTTTTAAATATATTTATTCTTTTCAAACAATATTGTTCTTTCACAATAAAGACATTTGATGATATACTGTATATTAAGTTGTCAAGATAATTTGGTAATTCGTGTACGAGGAATTTGATTTTTGATCAGGGCAAATATATTACACAATACATACCCCAACAGACAATTTGTTGTAAATGTTATTTTTACGCCTGTTATTGAATACATTTAAACATGTTGTGTTTCGTGTTATCATCGGGTTTGATTTTAACTCTTGCCTTATTCACATAACCCAGGCATGCAAGTTTAGTCGATAACTTGGAAACCTAATCAATTGCACTGTCGAGCAACACTTGAAAAACACATTTTTGTTCTCCAAAAGGCGATTCAAGAGTTGTTTGGGTTATTAAGCTCCCTTTTCGATAGTGAATGACCAATATTTTAAGGTTTGGTATGCGAATGTCTATTGTTGTTTTTATTCAGAATAAATGAAAAGCGTAACATATAATCAACCAAGCGTATGGTATGCATTCAATGTTTCAAACACACATTTTACATCAAAGTGTATTTCATATTTCATATGAATAGCATTAATCAACTATCGTATTATTTGAAAACCAGTCACCTTTATACTGCTATAATTGAAATATAACCGGGGTCCAATTCGATAGCTAAATAAGCATTATCACTTTATCGTGCATTTATGGCAGCGTTTGTCAAAGACGTTTTCATGTAATTCAACGTTCACAAATATGTGTCAATAAACAAATCGAAACTTGGTATTTTAAACAGATACAATTATTTTTTACAACGAATAAAGCAATGGATGTTCAGACAAATGAATGGAATGAACACTATAAATGTTCAATGAATTCTTTTGCTAAGGATGCCATGTCCACAATACACACTTAGATTCATGTGCAAATTATTCTTAAAGCTAGCTTTTAATCAGATCTAAATAATAAACTACTTTATGACATATAGAACATAAACATATTTTACATATACATTTGATGTTTGTCTATTACTATGTTTTTTATAAAGTATATTATTACTAATAGGCTGTTGTATCATCACTGATCCATCTTTGTATTATGTATTATGTAATATTATGCACTATATATTTTTCCGCCAAACGACGTTACGTTATTGTATGACGTTGACGTCATATCCTATGTATTTGTTTATACTACTGATGAAGGATATGGCCGAAACATGTTTAGTACTATTTTAATAAACAAAAGTGACGTGTTTGTGCGATTTATTTAATTTTACTTTTAATCAGATAAAATATAACTTATCGACACAATGGCGCAATTAATAACAAACAAGGACCATCATTCTGAACAGGACGATCATTGTCAACGCAAAAAGTAATAAATGGACCACTCAATGGATTTTTTTATTAAAACACATTCGTATGCTGGAGGCTAGTTGCCTGTGCGTCTCATCTATGTATTTAAAACACAAATGTGCATTGATAATATATGTGCGTTGTCAATTTCTCATAAACAATGTCAGTATAAAATTAACAACAGAAAAATGTGTACTAAAAGGTGCTGTTGAGCCATTCTAAGGGCGGTTTTATGTGTATGACCTGCACAGAGAACGATATTTTCTGCAAATATTTGTACTCTATTTTAATCAACACTGTTGCATGTTTTATAAAGCTTACTGCTGGATGTGTTTCGCTCGATGTCGGTTGATCTGATTGTGCATGCAGCTAGAGTTCTGAGTGAAAAGATAGTTTGCCAATTTATCATATTAATATACATTTACTCAGGTCAGTTGGGGAATGGCATAATAAATGTTAAGCAATTTAGCAATTTTAAGCAGTAAATATTGTCTTTTTTTAATGACGTCATAATTTGAATCGTAAAGAACCAACATACATCGACATATTCTTTAATAAACAACAACAAAACCGTTTTTTACACACTAGTGTGGTTTTCTACACGATTTAATATGGCAGCAGACATGTTTTACACACAACAAACAGAATTAGGATTGCAATACATTACAGCCTTGTGGTAGAACCTTCGTTGCTCAAAGACAAAACGACAGCTTAAATATGCATCTGTTTTAATTGTTAGAAGAGTTGTCGGAAACAAATGTACATGTAATTATGATATAATGTTAAACGTATGAGGAAGATATATCATTTTTCCGAATGCCAAAATTAATTCAAACATATGGTTAACCAATTACCATGACATTAACAATACAGATATCCTTACATGTACATAAATGTATCTACAACATTAGTTTCTTGTAAGTTTCACAACATACACACTCGAAAGGTCTATATCTATATGCACCTAAAATGGTTTCTCTATGCCTCGTTCATATGTCAGTACAATGTATACAGCTTGTTATAAAGATACCCTTAGATATCTAGCATTTTCATCTCTGACTGCATGACATTATTGTGTAATTGTTTTTATTGTTAATGTATGTATGTATGTGTTTGATATCTTGAAATAAAATGTGTTGAGCATTCTTAACATATTAACCAATTTACATGAAAGTGCATAACCGTTTGAATCACTTCCCAACTTTGGTTATATTTGAATCTCACACTTTATAATGGATAAACTATTTTAATATTACAATCACAAAGGGAACGTAAGTGTTTATCCAATTCGAGTACAATTGGCAACTCGTAAGCATTTGTCTTCAAATTGTCTTAAATAGTTTCAGAAGTTATAAGAAATTACCCTGAATAAAGAGACTTCAAACTGATATTTAAACTTGAATACTAAGTAGCTCCTTCATTTGTTATGCAGTACATATAACATAAAGTAAGCTAATCATAAAGGGTTATTTTTAAGATAAAAGAATAATAAGTATTACACATGTATAACTTTCTTTGTAAGATGGAAACACATGAGGCGTGATAATCGAATGTCACAAATCGACTCTTATTACAACAAAGCCGTATTTTCTTTTCTAAAATATGTCTCATCTAATAATGTTTCATTTTCGTACAAATTGAACAGTCTAAACCTACGAAAGGCATAACAACCGCGGAACTATTATGTATATATAGCAGCGTTTAGAGAGCAAGACTCGATCATGAATGATTTATCATTCTTTGGCTGGCTTTGAGTTGTAGACGCCTTTGTAGTACAATTTGAAATAGAACACAAAACCTGACTGATATTCTCCGATATTTTAGTATTGAAGAAGGGTTGGCTCTCCTCGTTTTATAGAAGTGTTTTATGTCTCGTTTTACCACAAACATTTGTCGAGATAGACCCGTTTATCCAATCGTGATTAGCTACATGAATAAGTGTTGTATTATTTAACACAGTTGTGTACAATCGCAATTAACGTTAAGAAGTATATCATGTTTATAAATAGTCGGATATAACATATTATTACAATAATACCATCAATTAAAATAAAATTGAGTGGCGCTCTGAGAAAACGGGCTTAAAGGCATGCGCGTAAAGTTTCGACGCAGATTAGCCTGTGCAGTCCGCACAAGCTAATAAAGACGACACTTTCCGCTGTTATGATATTTTTTGTTTTTAGCAAAAATTCAGTTTAGGCGGGAAGTGTCGTACCTGTACAGGCTACGGTTATCTGGAACGACAATTAACGCACATGCAATTACATCTATTTTCTTAGAGCGCGACTCAAATAATAAATAAAGTTCGATAATAAGCTGTTCCGGCCTGCCTAAATCCAACAACCTCGAAAATCAAGATCATCTCGCTTCACAGAAGTTGACCAACATCATCCGGCCGTCGCGATACATTGTTTATCTGAGAGTATGAAGCTAGACTTCAATGACTTCTATGACACTCAAGCATTGTTTCAATTAATAGTACAAACACAAACAATAAAACGGAAAGTGATGGATTTCAAAGAACGATTGTTTTGTTTGATTGATGGTCATATTTCTGTTTATCCATCTCCATCATCAAGTTATGGTGTCAGATAATGTTTATATCCGCCACTGTCTTGATCTATTCCTGTGTATTGCGACGTATGTCTACGTATTTGTTATTTTACTGTGGACATATATATTATTCTTGCACTTACAAGCGACGTTAGTATTAATGAATTAATGGACGGAACGTTTTTTCATAAAATCTCTAACGGAGATAATTAGTACATTTATTGATTCAATACTTGGCTGCCTTAATGTGATTTCATGTACGTCTCTTTGACAAATTATTGTTTAAAAGAACAAATGTATTTTATTTACAAATGAAAATGGTGTTTTAATGACTTTCACAGGATCAGGGCGTTGACTTATTTATCTACGATTAATTTGCTACTTATTACTGTATGCACAAAGGACCCAAAGAAAAATATCATAATTCTTGCATCGTTTTCAAGCGTGTTTGAACAGATTTCACACATTGTTTGTGCTTCCAAATTATTGTTTATCGATACTGCAAATGCGATAAATGCAGCATACCCTAAAACGTCAATTAAAGGGACTTGTTAATAGATTTCCGATTTTGACAAATGTTATAAAATGTAGTAACTACCTTTCCTAGTACCTACTGAACTACAACAATCTTGCTCTGTCAAGCATGTCTTTTTATTCATACATGATATGCAGAATAGATCTTGGACCATAACAACACACGCACGTATTAAATCCTCAAAACCAGTGACCCTTCAGTTTTATACTTGTTGACAGTGCGAAGGTACAATGATCGGATGTACATCGTGCTTACAACAATGAACTGAAATTATCTTAATAAAGATAATATACAGAGGAATTAGTATTCAAACGTGCACCTAAAAATAACAATTTGAAATAAAGACTATTTTAACTGTATCGGTTTTCGAATGTTTGAGGACATATAACAACAATAAATGCCATGTTTACCAGAAACAAAGCATAGCATTCAAAGATATAATTATTAATATGGTACACACTATTCCCTCGGTAAAGCTGGTTTTCAGCACAAATGTTTAAATAGGTTTGACACGTTGCGTCAAGATTGTTTTGTGAAAAATCGTAACGAAAGTATTGTGCGATATTCAGTTTATTCTATTACGTTCAATATGATGCAATACCGTAAATCGCACACGCTGGTCAAGTCTATATAATGTTTTAAAATAATTTATCTTCAATAAATTGAAGAGAGTTTTTGTCTTATAATCGTCCATGTGCAAGACACTCCTTGTATGGCTTTAGTTCGCTTTATTTCTATAGGTAAATGTATGCGATTACTCACTGTCTTACAAATTGATCCATGGAAGATTAAACGGAGGGAAACATTTGTTAATTATTAAAAATGACATTGCAGATGAATAAAGTGTATTCCAGATTGACCTTGATAGTGTCTATGGGTTTATATGGTCTAAAAGGAGGAATGTATTGCGTTCAGAATGACTGGGATGCCCTTTTAAATCTAGGTACATGCAAACACTTAACTTCAAACAAAGTGTTTATATTTCTCGCGCTTTAAAACTTTCACTGGAAATATTATCATACTGGCATCATTATAGTATGAGATATGTGAGATGTATTTGTAATACCTCCATTTGAGAAATAACTGCAGGATGAAAAGACATGTTATTCAAAAGCAATCACCATTTGTCAATTATTCATTTTAATGCCCGTAATGAATTGTACGTGTTATATTACACTTTATACACCATGAAAGTATTACATTGCTATTTCAAAGGCATATTATGTCGAACACATTGTAGTTCCGCAGTCATGTGCATTATTTAATATATCTTTCATTGCGCTAATGTTTCATACTTGTATACTATGTCATCCTTGTAAATGTACAATTATACTCGTCATAAAAAAATGAAGGTTGTATGCGTGGAAGAATTAAAGTAAGGGAGGTAATTATAACGTATTGACAAAGACACTTGAAGAAACACAGTTGATTCCAAAACATATCGCCACATAAGGTATAATCTTAAATCTGTATACTATAACACATAAATCAAAACAAAAACACATTAATTCAATTTTGATCGTCTCAGTACTAATCATTACTCGTTTACGTTCGTCGACACATCATGGATAGAATTGTGTCGGTTGCATAGAAGTAAAATATAATATGCGTTACAATCAGCATCAAACCAGACGAAGTTAATAAATCATTACCTGAATGTTATTGTTCGCGAAAATAGTTGAATATTATAAATTAATAAAAAGTTAAGACTGGCACGCGATATGGTCGTTCATTGGATGGACAGGATTGTTACTCGCTGACATGCAAGATGGTGGATTACATTTGTTTATTAGAAATCGTTCTTCTTGTTCGACCTTTCGACATTTTCCACGCTAGAAAGACGCGTATTAGTTTAATCAATAATATTCAAATGCACTTTCGATTTTGAAAGCTGAAAAAAATGAAAAGGAAAGGGCTTGTGTTGAAGAGTGTGTTTGAGTAAAATTAAGCAATAATGTCTCTTTTTTTCCACAACAACCAAGTATTGCGTGTAACCCTGACAGAATAACGCGCTAGTATTTTTGATACAGTGTGAAGTATATCAGGAAATTACACATAAATTAAGCTAGTGTCATCTGCGTTTTGCAAGATTCCCTTTCATCGCTATCCGATCGACGTTTGTAGTACAAACTGTGCTGGTTGCGTGGTCGATGAAACTAGGTCATCATGATGTGCATGATCATATGTTAATGACAAACATTATTTGTTCGGTTTTCAATAGGTATCCATTCTGTTCTCGCATCCAACACAACTTATTAAAGGTGTCGAATGGGTGTGAAAAGTACAGAAATTTACCTGCATCTGCACTAGCGTATTTTATTGGTTTTATATAGTACACATTTGTATGTACCCTTACTATATGTTTACTGTTTTTGAATAGTTGAGATGTTCATGTTAATATCGTTTTTTAATGAATGTAAATATTACAGTTTAACTGCTTTGCCCTTTACCCCATGTACACCCTATGCATTAGCTTAAGCTTAGCATACCATATATTATTGACACGTCCCCGTAAATATGGCTTGATTGATTTTGATATCTTGATATCTTATATGTTTATTATTTTATATGTTCATTATAAACAATTGCTTATAAAATGTATTAGTGCAATGCCGTTTGGTTACTGTTGATATTTTTCAGGTGCTCGTTTTTATCCCAATATAATAGACAGTGGCATAACACGCTATGGTAACAAGACACTTAAATGGCGTATAACAGAACAAGCTCAATACACATAGGTTATAACAGTTTTCGTTTTTCCGTTATAGTCAGTTGGCTTTTATTGATAGAACAATTTCATGCATAGTGTTTAGAAATGTAGCCTTCATTAAGGAAACTCTACCAAATACTTGTATCCTTTCAAAGGTATTTAAAACAGATAGCCGACTACTTTAACAACGCAGAAACAAATATTCAGAGACAAATTGTAGTTATCTATAAGATTTAAAATGTCATGAGGCACGGATTATACGCATTAAGTTGAATTATGTTTGTAATACGTTACGTACTTTTGGTAGGAACATTTCTTGTTCAAAGAAAAAACGATAGCAATTTCAACAGGATGCACTGGTAAAATACTTCAGTTTTATGAGAAAATGACTATGTTTCTTGGTAACGTGTGGGCATTTATGATGCACATTTTTATTAAAAGAACATCTGTTATGCAAACTACGAAGATATTTTAAATAAAACGGTAATGTTCTAAAATGCATATGTAAGGTGTTTTAGGTGTTTGTGTGTCTGCATTTATGTTGCACATTTGTATTGTAAAAAGTACCTTTAATGCAAAATGCAAAGAAATGTTAAATTATACGATACAGTGCTTAAATAGATGTATATTTTGTATCGAGGACAATTACCTTACAGCGTACGTAGGATTCATCAAACCGACTTTGTTAATTAATTCGCAGTTTTAACTTAACATAAGTATTAGTGCGATAGGTCAGCATACCATACGCGTGTCGGCGTTTTGCGGAATGAAGTCAGCAGTGAGTGAGTGAGTGAGTGAGTGAGTGAGTGAGTGAGTGAGTGAGTGAGTGAGTGAGTGAGTGAGTGAGTGAGTTAGTGAGCGAGTGAGTGAGTATCTACAAGGAATATCATCCTTGTTGTTATTGTGTATAATTTGACCAACACCATAAGGCTTACATGTAAAATGATGGATTTTCTTTTAATGTACGTGAATTGTGTAACTTTAATTCTTACTTTACTCATTTTTTATATTATAACTGATATACATAGTTTCTGCATCCATTGTTACAAGCCCGTTTTCATAAAAGAATGAGTAATGCTTATAGGCAATTACCAAATTCTTATTATTCGCTTGCTATATAATTGTCTATACTTCACCAACAACATAACTCGAATGTTTTGTTTAGCATTAACCTTTCCTTTAAGGCGATGACCCAATCTTTCATATAGTAAAAAGAGCTATGCTTGATGTATTAACTGTATCGTATACAACTAACTGACAATAACAATAATTACTCGCCTGATGCTGTTTCTGGTGTTTCATCATTACACTAGTGTTCAGAGGACAACACAATACGATTCTTTATTCCCAGTTGCCCTTCCACAAGTATATGACAACAAATAGGGAATGAATTTATAATGAATAATTGATCCTTGTTATGGCTGATTGATTACTTTGAAACAACAAGTAGCCAAACAATAGGGACGTACTCTTAGTAGTACTTTCATCCTATCATCTAGCGGCCGCCTCTCGGGTAATCACTTGTGTTTTTAATATATGTGATTTTCAGCGATTTTGTTCTTGTCCAGTACATGTTTAATGTCCTCGTCAATAAGTATGCATCCCAAATCGTTCAGAGTTAACGTGATATGCACTCATATTATTACCCTTTATACATGGTTTAACATTCAAACGACGTTTTGGTCTTGAGCAAAGTTGTCAAAAAAGCAATACAAATATATTAACTATTAAACATTTTTTTAAATGATACCTTAGTATCTTATCAGGAGAGCATTCTTGTTTAATTTAGCTAATCTTCTATTTAATGCAAGTGACCAGTACCTGACATGATAATACGTACCACAACACAATCTCTATAAAAATATACCAAAACTATGGTATTCGAATTGGAAAGGTACATTCGGGACTTGATCGGTTTCAAGGCTCATTAAACCGTTGATGACTGCCGTTGTGCTCGATTGGAGTTAATATTGCAAAAGGTTCGTAAACGTTTTTTTAGTTTGTATCAGTCTAATGAGGGTTGTTTTTTATGAAATCGGACCATTATTAGTAGGCATAATACAAGAACACGGAAATAACGTGACAAGTAAAAGTCCATAACAACTTTAATGTATCACTTCAATGTGTCCATGAATACTTTGGCAACTCGATGCACGTATTACAGATGTAAGAGGTACATAGTTTATCCATTTGCTAGCTGGTTTCAAGATGTCAATATAAGTTATAAGTTTCGACAACACAATAATCTCATTGATAACGCACGTAGATAGACTTATATTAGGTCTTCAAACTCAATCAAAGGTTGTTGGGCTTTCTGTCACTAAAAGAATCTGTTTTTCGACCGCGGTCAGTATACGACTTTATTGTACATAAAAATTGCAATCAATTTGAATATATTTTGTTGATATGTCTAGACAATTTACGAGCAGAGCAACAGAAATGTGACTTTCCGAGGCACTTTAAACTGTAACATATCAAGAGAAAACCACACTAATATAACGGTACAAACTTGGTGATTGTTTTCCAATGTCTATTGATATATGTGATATGTTATGGGATCTATAATAACGTATAACCAGTCCTTTGTGCACAAATATGTTGGTCCGTCAAACACAGATGAGAATACACGAGAGTTTTTACAAAACGGATCCGTTAAATAATTATGTTATATGTCTTTAAACACAACTGCCAATCAAGATTGTAGATTTAAAATAACTCATATTCCGACTGTTCGCTTACATGTTTATCTAATAATAAAAATAGTTTGATGAAATCTTAAGAAAATAATGTATAAACTAATTAAATAATATTTGTTTGTTAAACGGTTAGATGGAGACACACTATTTTATTTTGTTGTGATAACATTCACATGATATTCCTTCTTGAACTATATATAGATATCAGATCAAGTGTATTCTTGAAGGACACATATTACCATCAATTGATTTGACTGATGAATTTCAGATGGGCACTTTACAATAGACTGTAGTACATTTACGACAGCATGTCTCCTTTTTATATTCTGCTGTTTTCATTGTTTGTTGCAACATGCACTACATGGTTTTCAATCTGAGATAAACGACCCACTATTCAGCTTCACAGTGTATGATGGAATTTATGCTACTCATGGGCGCGCTTGTAAGTTCCAAATGTATAAATTGTAATGATTTATATACCAAATGAGGACAATACTTTCCGGAATAATACTATATTGACCAGGATAGCTTTAAGCATTTAAAGTCATCGCACGACTTCAGTTTTCTCTATTCACTCTACATTTATCATCGTTGTTCAGCCATAGAACATTGAATTCTTAACGTTATACCAACTTGTGCCATCATATAACAATATGATCATACATGAGTAACAAGCCTGTGTACAAATAAGAGAATAAGCCCAATGATATGTTTACCGCACAGACAATCACGAACTGCTTAATACCCGTTTGTTAATCGTTTAGGTCGCCACTTTATAGTAAAGTGATTTTATGCATGTATCTTATAGAGATTTATAATACACATTTAAAAACCTTACAACAATACTCTATTCAAAATTAAATATTTTTTCGACGTCGTCGTGAAGTAAAGGTCAAGGTCAATCATGTGTTTGAGATTCAATTTGTCCGTATGAATTATTTGGTTCCTAATCACGCATTAGGGAATAAAACATGTTACGGTAGTAGGACACTTACATTTATTTTCAAACAATTTTGACATCGTGAGATTAAATATCACTTGCGTCAAATAGTTCAGTCGTGCATCTGCATGTTAAGCTCTAAATCGCTCCGAGCGGAAACAGCCGATTGTTCAGTGATTGCAGAACGAACTCCGGTACACCAATATCAACGGGATTTACATTATTGAACATGCAAACATGTCCTCGATCGTCCAACGTTTAGGAGCTGACTGTGAGTATACCCCTCCGTGCTTGGATGTTTGGATGTTATTCTCGCTATTACAAGCTACAAAGCAGAGTTAGCAATACAATAATAATTTGATCACAACTGTGATTACACAATTTTTCCATTCAACCTAGAAAATCCCTAATAATACACCCCTCAAGCTTTCAAGATTTAATGTACAATCAATCAAGAAGAACCATGTCCATATGTTCACATGGTAGTACATGTATATACAGCTTACAAAGTATGTTTCATACGCTGCCAAGGCTATATAATGTTTTATATTCTTCACACGATATCTGAATTTTCGCTTTACCATAACAAACAAATTGGTGATTCGCATCCCTGACGATGCCATATGTAGTTATGGCGACATTAATGGACAATAAATAGTGGGAAAGCACGGATAGAGATTGGGTCGCCTGTAATGAGCATTCATTATGAGGGCAGGGCACCGTCTGTTTTTCCTTGTTATTGGAGGTAATTATATGGTGAGCAATACCAATATGTTCCTTACTTATTTTCGACTAAAATATACATTTGTGAACACAAGAGGCGAATATGCTGTTAATTAATTTGAGAAGACTCTTAATGAATCCGTGTTACAAAATTACTTGTTTAAAATAATTTATTATAAAAAACTAAACAAACAGTAAAGAATGTTTAACAAAATTGCCATGATTATTCAACGGTCTGAGTATAATCGTCAATCTTAATTTCTTAAATTCAAGTTCATCTATCACAAGGCCGAAAAAATGGAATAATAGTGTCTCTTGTCATTTGTGTATAATGACTTAATTGTATTATATCAATTACAAATCGATTTGAATGTATTTACTTATGTATTGGTTTAAAACAATACTTGTCAAATTAATATATTATGTATAATGATCCTTGCGAAAAAAAAACAACAAATAAACGAACAAATCATTAAGTATATACATTTAGAGCATCCATTGTTTGAAATAAGTAAAACAAAATGTTAAGTAAAAAAATGATAAAACAGTAAGTAAATTAATACTTAATTATTCTGTAGGTGCCGTTGATTTGCATAGCAAATGAAGGTACACATTTAGTATAATGATTGTTTGAGGTAAGTCATATGTAAACTGGTAATGTCTAAAAACAATTGAGGTGATATTAATTTAGAAATGACATTTTCAGATTTAATTACTTTTAACAATGAATTGTGACACCATTAATGATTTAAGACATATGAATATTGTCATAAGTATTCAGAATATCCATAATTTATGTACACATATGCCAACGTATATAGTTTGTTCGCCTAAGTAATATTGTCAACATACTGTGATGGGTCTAGTATACTTTGCAGTTTGTCGTTTGTCCCAAATAAATGCCATTCTGGGTTATTACGTTTAAGAGTTCTGTTCTGCAGGTGCAACTGATGTTTTGCTTTGTTTAAACTGGTATACCATTTAAAGCTGTATAACGCCGCAACGCTTCGGAAATATGATTCTTATTTCATCACAACGTGCTCTTATCAATTTTAAACGAATGGTTGTATATGCTCTCTAGGACAACGGAATTACCAATCAGTGTTTCTGTTCACTTATAAGTTTATAATTCCAACATAAAGGACGACGAATGACATTATTTTGCCTTTATTGTTCATGTATTTTGAAGACTTGATTTATTGTGTTTCCAATTTGACCAATAAAAGCTAAACGCTGTTATTTCTTTGCATTGTGCCTGCCCGACGATTCTAACTGTTATTCAGGCAGCTAGACTGGGTGTGACGAGAGAATATGCCTGTCCCAATCGAACAAAACAGGTTTATAGTTCCCGCTCGAAGAATAGGACGTCGATTCCCTGCCAAACGGATATGTACAATATCATTTGATATAAAAAAGCAATTCGATAGATAATGCAATCAATAATTCACTTCACGTTTGTGTCGTACTGGCATCGCTTTTTATGTAAACACTTTGTTATTTGGGCGTTATCAACCACATGAAATACTAAAATAACAAGTTGGTAGCAATACATGTATTCATAAGATACACAAATCAATGCACTTTGATTATTAGTTATTTCCTATATGAAACATATATCTATTGATGTGGCTAACATTATGAACATAAGCAATTCAATTAAGACAGCTTAACGAGGTTGTGTCATCAGCATATTTACTTATAAATCAAGAAAGGGTGTCAAAACTAAGACTATTTTTTATCAGTTGGGACGCGTTAACAATATTTTTTTTATAATTTGATGAATTACAACACATAACGTGACACTTAGTGTGCCTTATTGAACTCTTGACATCCATTACATTTCTTACCGTGTAAACCTGAATAGAAAATAACGCATGTAAATTATACCTTTGTGATTTGTATATCAGATTGGACGATAAATACATGAAAACAATCATAATTTTTATTATTAAGATCCGCCGTAAAACGTACTACAAATCTAGAAATTGTTATAAATTGTATTAGATGCTTGAGATTTTTAGCGAAAGTAAGTAACTCCGAAACAAAAATTATCTTTATAAAGGCAATACATTGACATTTTTTGGTGTCGAGGGACAAATAGAAGTTAATTCTACAATATTTTGGAAATGTGAGCGAACAATGGTAAGACTATGTCCGTATTTACTAGTAACATAAACAGAATTATACATTTATGACAAACATTGTGACGTATGGGTGTATTTTGTCTTACTCAAGGGTCGACAGGAATGAATGTTATTTGTCAACTGTAGTATTTTTGCAAAACAAGTCACCTCTATACCTGCTATAATGAAAATAACATTGGAACCCATATGAAAAAAGCAATTTGATAGAAAATACAATCAATAATGCACGGCGCGTTTGTGTCGTGCTACTATGAATTTTTATGTAATCACTTTGTTATTTGGGCGTGATCAATCATATGTAAATTGGTACGATACAGAAAGCATGCACTTTTATTATTAGTCATTTCCTACATGGAAAATATAGATATTGATGTGGAAAATATTATGATCAGGAACGATTTAATAAAGACAGGTTCACGAGGGCTTGTCAACAGCATATGATCTTATACATCAAGAAAGTATGTCAGATCCAAGACCATTTTTTTCAATGGGGACGCGTTAACTATAGTTTTTTATGTAGTTGTTAGTACTTCGTGGTTGACGTTTTAAACATAAACAAGTTCCAATTCTTGATAGCATGGTCACCTATATAACATTTAATGTACTTAAAAAGAATATCCTAAGTTCTGTTGGTTGAAAAATATTGTATGAAGTGGATCCATTTTTGATAATTTGTTTCATATTTGTTGTTAGTAAGGGCAATTTCTGCTTTTGTGTGTATTTTTATCTTAAGATAATTCACAAAACTATTGAAATGTGGGTTGCATTTTCTAATTTTCGTGTTAAATATAAATGTTTTTATTAAAATAAGTATAAAATTCAGAACATGATTGCATACGTTTTTGTCAAATAAAGCCAAGAAAAGACATTTATTTGCCTTATTTTATTTCAATGTCCACGACTGTCGCAGCCTCCTTTTACCCGGGACCGCTTTAAACAACATCTGAGACGACATAACACTATCCAGGGCAGTCTGTCCGGATATTCCCGACAGTGTGGCAGCGCTGACACAGACGCCCGTACATGGTAACCAGTGCCCTAGCACCACATGCACAATTTAACAAATGAGGCACAAAACTCGCCTTTTCCTCTTCCATCTCTATCTCGACGGAACCCTGTAGCAATTTGTACATTGTCATATGTGAAATATTCATCGTAAACCCTCAAGACTTTTCCGAATTTTGAAATAATCTCAGTTAGCTTCCCGGTGTCAAAATATATCGGGAGCCAGTGGATCTTCAGCGTCATCCTTATGGCGATACTTCTACACTTGTATTTCCTAAGCTAAGAGTAATGCCAAAATCCGCTAATTTTCGTATTGAATCTCTAAACTTGAAAACAACGTCAATCGATTGGTTTGATCGACCTACATTGATACGTTCCCCTAAATTGACGGCAGTTTGACCTTAATCATTTTGAACACCAATACCTCTTTCACCGATCTCAGCGAGATCAACTTCTTTGGCGTTTTGCTGCCGGTTTAGTCGCTTGTGCTGTTGGCTGCGATGATTCTAGCAGTCATTCTGCCATAAAAGTCTATAGAAAGCATGTTACTCTCTGCGTTTCGATCAAAGGAAATTGCTTTGAATAAAATGTGCAGAGAACAACAATGCGATGTTTCTTACAAATTATTTAACATATGGACCTTGGTAATTTTGAGAGGAAGAACATTTTAAAGTTATTTTGCTACATACGTCTAATGTCGTCTATATAAACCATTCAGTCCCCTGGACACGAACAGTTTTAAAAATAGATTATTAATTTGTAAAGGACACTACCTGAGGTTTCAAACAAGCATTTGAAGTACGGACGGACCGACGTACGTACCATAATTTTGATAGAAAGGGATTTTAGGTATCCACTTATTTGACGTTCAAAATGCTCATTTAAATGATACTCCGTAAACCCAACATGCTCTCCACCAGCACAATGTACTTTGGTGAGCTTAACATAAATTGAAGTTAACCGGTAAATTAGATTGTAAGGTTATATTAATGTTTGTGGGAAACCAAATTAACAAATTTCAGTCAGTAACTTAACAATAAATCTCCTGTCAAGGCTTAAAATACTCAATGCACTCAATACTCAATTACTATAATACATATGTTTTAATAAGTTTTCATAACATTCCCAATGCATACATCCTTCCGTAAGTATTGTTTATAACGTTTGTGATGTTAAACAATGTCCATTGTATTGCATGTTA
Source organism: Dreissena rostriformis (assembly GCA_007657795.1). NCBI lineage: Eukaryota > Metazoa > Mollusca > Bivalvia > Myida > Dreissenidae > Dreissena > Dreissena rostriformis. Next base: position 100,253 of record VMBQ01000473.1, on the reverse strand, counting down.
TCATTACAAATGCACTCTAATTTATCATCTATCGCTTTTACGTGATTGAAACTCTTCCATCGGTATATAAGTCTGTTTGCGAACGTTATTTAACAATGCATCCTTCTAAAAGATTGATACACATTCTGCAAATAATTGTTTGAAAGATATAGACCACTTCACGTATTCGTTGCAAAATGTTGACTCTGTAAGCTACACTAACTATGTTGCCGCTTGTTAATATTTAGAAAAAGTTTATCAATTATTCCAACTCGGACTGCATGTATTTGAAGGTTTGTTTAACCGATAACATGTTTATTTTACTTCATCAGTTTATTATTTTAGCATTAACGCATTCATATTAATATAATATATATATAAATCCAGAAACACAGACATGCAAAAAGACATACATATTCGCATTTTAGACTTTGGCGTGTGCGCCTAGCTACGATGCAGAATGAAGCAAATATACTCTTGCGGGTAAATATTAATTCATGGCTGATTTCAATCTTTAACCAATGCTAGATTGGAATTTCTTAAATTCTAGTTGCATTCATTTGATATCGGGGTTTAAATTATTATGATTGCGGTATCCCAAACCCTAGCTCACTATGTTTAAAGCACAATATTCCTTTTGTATGTGTCAGTTATGATATCGAACTGCTATCAATATTATATTATATCTGGACATACACATGAAACTACTAAGTTTCTCTTCATATGAAATGCATTAATTCGTAATTAAGTATATATCTTGATCACCTAATCAGATCGTTGACCTTAGTATTATATTTGTAAACCGAAACTTCATTGTTTTTTTAAAAGCATAGCCGTGTTTTGGGTTTTATTTTATTGTCATGATATGCCTATTACGCGTATGTGTGCAATTGACCTATCTCGGAAAAGCACAAGTTTAGAAAAACCCACTATCACCCCGGTACAAACAACGCTGGTCCATTATATCAACCAATGATAGCTTACTTCAAATCATAACGTATCAACATACGGTGTTTAATTTTGAAAGGATTATAAATGGGTCAGCTTTATTTGTACCAGCAGATTAGTAGTTTTTTCCGGGATACATGTATTGCTTTAACGAAAATCACACGAATTTGATGGCGATAGAGCTAATTGTACAAACAAGTCCTACAAAAAGTGACAAACCAGCGAAAAAAGTATATAAATAATTAATAATCCATGCTAAGCACACCGGTCAAAAGCGACCTAAAAACCACAAATGAAGCGAAACTACAGAACTTAAGGTGATTGGGTATTATCAACGGGAAACATCCTTGTTCAACATGTATCGATGTTTTATCCACGCAAAATCTATTTTTTACAAACATACGTGTGTGTGTTTTAATTATCGGATGCAGCAGATGCCCAGTTTAAACCACTTCTTTTGAAAGAGGGAGATGTATACATGATTGAATGGGTCTGAACAAAAGGGTTGCTTCAGTTTTACATCAATACCTCGTACAATATTTTACGATTATATTTCTGCAAGATTGGAAGCTTACTTGTGGTTCCATGTACTTTCGCGGATAAAAGAGAACACTTTTTATGACAGTGTAAATGCTACTTGTCGCAGAGAAAATCAATTCAAACCCGCGACAAGACGACACTTTAAGCGGAGTGCTTGGTGCAAAAATGAAATTGAAGCTTTAGCGAAAGAAAAATCGTTCATGAATATGAGCGTTACGACTCATTTGCACACTACGTATAGATAAAACGGACCCTGCTATTCAACGTTGCGACTTTCTTCCAAAAGATTTAACTTTAAAAGTAAAAAAAAATAAGATTGTGATTTGCTTTCTCTGTGTGAAGTAGAAGTTCAAGAATGGAATGAAAACCGAAGCGAAAGAGGAAAATTACAGCGAGCTTTCTCTCGAGTTTTAATTTATAACTGGTAAAGATACCGCTTATATTCCTCTCCACGAGCTAACAAGCTGTTTGTTTAAGGGCTTGCAAGGAACGTTCCGTATTGCGAAGAAAGAAATTCGTAGAAGAACGATGGGTTTCATGAAAAACAAACACGAGAAAATGCCATCGAAAATCAGCATAAACCTTATGGTCAGTACATAATTAAACTAAATAAAAATACTAAGAAATAAATCAAGAACGTGTTGATATTTCCAATTACAAGATCAATATGTCTATTTATGTTAAAACATTTTAAATTCTTATGTAACATACGCATTTGAGGAAATCCAGATGACAAGTGTGCAATTTCCGCCCGTCATTTATAATTTCGCCCCATTTCATTGATAAATTTCGAACTTTTTTTCCACCCGTAATCCGCCTGTAATCCGCCTGTTATCTGCATTTCTTCTTGACATAATAGACCCACAAATCACTTTTACGGGAATTAATTGTCCCATTATGTGCATGCTCCGGGCGTAAAATTGCGTAGTCAATGTTCAGAATTTATGATTAAACGTCTGCTTACGGGTTTGTTATTATGGACATATACAGTTCTCAAAAGTTCTATTATACTAGGCCGAGTTCCTCGCGCATAGTGATTTTTGACGCCACGCAAATCCATTTGTAAGCAATTAAACACCATTTTTTTTCGTTAAGGAATCAATTGCATCGACCAATGAATTTTCCAAAACTATCATTTCTTTCATATAAGATAATTATATTTCGTAACGAAACCGTTGCAGTTGTTTTTTTACATATTTACCAGCAAAACAACAATGAGGAATGACACTGAAGGACTGTTAGTCTTTAGACAGAAATTTTAAACGTGGGTTTAATGTGTATTATATTTACATTATAAATGATTTATGCGTAATAATTTAGTTTAACACATATTCAAGCGTGTATGTAGCCTTCTTAAAAAGGGAAAGTTATAAAACTAGCTATTTATGTTTTAGTTGTTATCCCCAACTAGTGCGAATACATAAAACTAGCACCATACATATGACGATAAGTGTGTGCACTATTTGTACACGAATTGATAGATCAAGAATGGCATGGCGTAATGCGTTACGGCAGACAATGCAAGGTAGAGTTAAACAATAACCGACATACTAGTCAGACTAAAACAATAGTCTTCGATAGCTTTAATTAATGGTGAGCGAACTATCTTCTGTACATTTATTATAATGGATATAAGTTGTTTTTAAACAGCCTAACGACTATGATAGTGAATGGCTCAAATGAGGGACGATTAATACGTCGTGGAACACAACAAATGCATATGTAATCAAAGTTAACATTCCTTTCCGGGTTTAAGATATATATGCGCAAACAATTTAAATTGAATTTTCACGAATTTGCACCTTCATATTGTAAAGGTACAGAAATAATGCGAAAAATGAGAAATAATGCGACAAAAGAGCGCTGTCAAAGACTACAATAAACACATCTTTCGAGAAGTAAACTCATGCATCTCGTTAACGTTGCAAGGTGACTTCTTATTGAGGTTAGAATGTAATAAAACTATAAACCGTCTTATGATTTTTCACTCGGGAGAGGACTTTAAATTGTCATGCACTTTATTTGCAATTTTGGCGGTCGAATGTAACTGTTCAGCTTGCTGTTCAATACCTATAACAATAAATAAAGCTTACCCATCGGTTGTAATCAATACAAAAATGTCATTTTAATTACACATTTTAATAAGTATACGCTTACATTCACAATATCCACAATAACGATTATGTTTAATATATTAAACAACACATGCTAAGAGAATGATTAATATTCATAACACATAATCACATTCGTATTAGAAAGTCACACAATTCGAGTATACATACTGCATAAAGCAACACTATATTAGAAAATATTGTCTCAATCTCGGCTGATATGTGTTGTGAGTATATGATATATCGAGTATATGATATATCAACACATTCTAACATAAAAACCACACAAACATTGAGGCGTTAACATTAAACTGCTAAAGCTTTACCCGTTTTCAAAGTTTAATATTGCGATAAGTCAATTTAAACGGGGACACGTTATAGATTTACCTCGATTATCTCCTGGTTCTTATTTTTTTTACCTATCCGGTATTCACATGAAATATTTACACACCATACTCATATAAACGTGTTTTTTCGACATCAAAGCATACCATACATGATCTTTCTGAATTGAAACAACGAAACACAAACATACACAAAACATGAGTTTATAAATTGGTATAATATCCGTAATTTCTGATTATACATTAAGATTATATTGAAATAGAATACAATATAAGTTTAAAATATTTGAATAATTTTATGTACATTTTTGTTTTGGTTTTGTGGTCGGAATTAATCAGAACTTTTTTCCCTAGAATGGAAATAAAACCTCCGAAAACCTTCAAGACGGAACGATTATTGCATGCGCAAAACTAGTTATGATAATTGTGAACATACAATTAAGTTTTCAGACATCTATAATTGTTGATTTTAAGTCCATGAACATATGTACAAAACTAAGATATCTGAAGACAACATAACATGGAACACTTCTTTTACACTCCCTTCATATGATCTTTGTTATCATCAAGATCAGTCATATGAATTAATCACGTTTACACGTTGCTTGTCGTTCCTATTTTATTGATTGCCGTGTGCTTCTAGTTTGGTTATTCGTTCCATTTGTTTTATAGGTCGACCTGAAACTGGTGCAAATTACACAGGGATGGATCTTTTTCAGTATTGTTTTTTATCGCAATCACGTCGTTTCCCGGTCAATTATTTCGACAGGTTATGTAGATTCTGAAAAACGTGAATTAAAATTAATCTTTTACGACACGTCCACTGATAAGCTTTCCATTCAGTGTTTATGTACACGTTTATAAACAATTGTGGAAGTTAAAGTAGTTAACTCATGCATGATCTTTAAACGGTTGAAAAGTATGTTAGAATATGAATATTATGTGAACCATTCGCATTGTAAATTATGAATAAGTTTTACAAAATAACGACTTATACAAATAAAAACAAGATGGTAAGTGAATATACGCTGAGTAGCGAATTAATTAAAGCTTATTACTGTATTGTTTTTTTTAAGTTATAAATTAATGGATGCTTCAAATCAAACATAAAAAATCGTGCATCTTAGAATATTCATTACTGAAGCTAAAATAAGTTATGAATATTCAAGTTGTAAACGTATTTCTCCAATGTCAACAATATGTTATAACATGTTATAGGTATAGTTGCGTGGAGTTTCAATAATTAACAATAGCTGATGTTGTTTTAGTTATTTGTTCCATATTTTTTCTCCTCCATTTCTCGTTAATACAACATTACTATAAAAATGTATACTATACATTATTTATTTATGACTATAAATACAAATAACTACTTAAATAAATATGAATGACTTAACGAAAGTAAGTTGTAATGATTCGAAATACGAAGATGTAACATATCCTAGTCATTGTCATTTTTGATACTGAATAAAGTGATATAAAACTATCTGTTTAATAAAACAAAATGCGTGTTTTCATGTTAAGATTATGTTCGTGTGTCTGCTGTCTCGTTTATAATTATAATATAATGTTCTTTACCAGTGACATCGCCCTCGCCCTTGATTGGTTTAGGCGTCTGATTCTTTCCTTCTTGAAGCCATCTTTGACCTATGTTACGCAAAACAGATATTACAATACAATTCGTATGTTAAATGTTCCTGTCGCAAAACAGAGTAAATAATAGATATCGCAACATAATTTTCTTGTCAAGTGTTAATGTTTTAGCAGAATGTACTATGGTAAAGAGACTGTAAATTGCTCGTTTGACATTTACTTGGTAATTAATTGCGATCGTGCAAATCAAACTTAATACGGTATTGCACCATTATCACCCATATAATGTGTATACGCTTATCACCATGTTTGCCGGACAAAGAAAACATGACAAACGCAGAGCAAATAGCAATAATCGAAATGTCATATATAAATCATGATAACATTGTAACAGAAGTAGATAATATTAATAAAAAAAAACATAAAACGTTTACCTGTTCATTTAAAATACAGTTGAATATGAAAATGTAAACGCCCTGCAACAAAACTTAAACGTTATCAGAGGCAGTAATCAAGTGATAGTCAAGATGGCGACGTCCATGCCGAGACAGGTATTTTATCGCTGGTATATACCCTGTTTTACGGTTGTTTATTTGTTGAATGCCGTTCACTTTACAACCATATCAGTAAGAAAGTGATTAGCTATATATCTCGACTTTACTAGCTACGANATAATCAATATAAGATAAACCCTCGTAAAACCTTGCTAATACAAACCTCCAAAGTTTTGCAAACACACCAATCGTCAGAAGTAGGCAAAACGTTGATATTGAAAGGCCAACAATCGACACTATGCGTACGGCATTGGACTTAACATGTGCCTGAAAAAAATAAGCTTCTAAGACTAAAAATACAATTCAGGATTCAGCAGATTTAACATAATAAGTGCAATACATCTATATTATGACTCATACTGATTGTATATTACCTACACAACAATCTATACTATTATAGCGGTTTTTATACAACACATGTATGATAAAATCCTTGCAATTCAGATTGTGTTAATATCATATCACATATTCATAACTCTGCACAGAAGTATTTGCACTATCCCATGATGAAGAAATGCATTTGAATTCCATTAAAAACAATATGTTATACCCCACAAACGTACTTTAAAACGATATTTTTATGAGCGATTGAACAAACTGTTATTGAATATTCATTTCTTATAACACATTGGTCGTTCTAAGGCGCTTTAATGTGTTAGAAATAAGTTATACTTTTGAACGAACCATTTGTGAAGTATTGTATTTAAATGTTGTAATGTTCATTTGCTAGGAATGCATAAAATACCAAAACATTCTTTTGCTTCTCTGGAACAGGATTGTTAATAAGCTTGATAAGAATCTTGAAATAAGGAACTGTAGAAGATTGCTCTAGGTTAAAGCTCGATAAATACTATTAAATATCTTGACAAAAAAACGTACCTTAAACCACGAGACAAATGCAAGTAAATCTGAATATGTTTAAGAATGCAATGGTTGTTTCCTAGTGTCTCCAGATCACACAAACAAGGCCCTTTCTAATGTTATTTATGGGGTAATAAGCTGTTTTTTATGATGTTCGGTGCATTTTAAATGATTTATCACCAAATATGATAAAAGGTTCCTCACAATAAGCTATGTTATTGAGTTTAATAAAGTATCAGACAAAAACACTTTTCAGTTTCCAAATTATCTCGCAGGTATGTTTGATCATACCTCAACAAAAGGACTCATGAGGACAGCGAAGTTTGTGAGATGGTCACATTCACAGACTGTAATCGTATCATTGGAAGCTCGAACACTGCAACCGTCACTGGCCCAGTACCCTGGACTATTGACACGGAACATTCAATATGAGTAAAACATTCATTTACTAAATTTTAATATAATATCACATGGACTGTATTGTAAGATATTCAATTTTCAATGTTCATGTAAGGCACACATGTAAGAATCTTATTTATCTCAGAAAACATTAAGAAAGTAACAGAATATGTTAATAGAAGTTATCGTGTATCGTGAAGTAAACATACACATCAATATGTGCACTCATTACATTACTTATTAATATATTATATTCTGATTTTAATTATGAAAGTAAGACTATACGATTTTATTTTAATGATTCTATTTTCTCAATCGTAAACCAAAACAAAAATGTTATTAAATAATGTTAATTAACTACCTTTTAATGGCACCATTATTCAAATGTTGTTTACTTTTATAAAATTCATTACGACCACGATTTTTTAGTTACCGACACTTTGACAGGAATGTATTGCAGAACCACACAGTTATGTCTTTGGTTGTAAAAACATCTGCACACAAAAGTGAAGATTTCAAACAGTGAAACTTTCTTTTGTACACAAATGGGTTTTCGATTTTACAAAGAAACATATTTGCAATTGTAAAAAAATATTTTATTTTCTGGTACAACTTGTTTTGAACATGTATTCTAGTTTCCATTTATTTATCATCGTGTAATATTTTTTGAAGAATATGACATTGTATATACAAGCTTTAAACGAACAGTAAATATACAAATTCACAAATGAATATAACAAAATATCTTACATAATGGAGAGTAGCTGTTGCTTACGAACAAAACACACGAACAAGTGTAAAGTTAATATATGTATGTTTATTTGTCGTTGTAAGAACATAAAACTGAACAGATAAACAACTAGCTAAGTAAATTCATGTTTTGTTTATGTTTTTTCCATTTCAATATAAAAGCCACATGCATGTAAATCAAGTCAAATTTGAATTAAACCATCGCATTTCTTTCAAACATCTCGTAAAATCATTGTATTGTGTTTTGGAATTTTGAAACGATCATAAAGGTACAAAGTAGATTTCTGCAAATGATATAATCTTCACAAATACTTTGCTAATACCTTTTTCATCAAAATATCTATCTTTAAATGTCGCAAAACTGCTGGATAAGCTAACACAACCCGAGACACATCGGTTAATTTAATTAAGCTTTATTGATTCTGAATGTTTTGGAATTAACTTTAAAAGTCGAAGTTGTATTAATATAAACTAGAAATGGCGCGGCAGAGGCCGACGCGTATCCCCTCACCGAATGTTTGACCTAGGTATGTCCCAGGGTTGGTAATGGGGCCATGCTAGTCGAGATTGACCGTATTGTCATAAGAGAAGTTCAGTATCAATTAGAAGTGAATGGGTGTAGAAATTAAGAAGTTATAGTAAAGGCAATTTTGGGTGGGTGTGACCTATGTGGGCAGGGCGCCACAGGGTTGGTAATTGGGCCATGCATAGTTGAGATTGACCGTATTGTCATAAGAAAAGTTCAGTATCAATTTGAAGTGAATCCGTGTAGAAATAAAGAAATTATAGTAAATGGCATTTTTGGTGGGTGTGGCCTATGTGGGCGGGCGCCCCAGGGTTGGGAATGGGGCCATGCATGGTTGAGATTGACCGTATTGTCATAAGAGAGGTCCAGTATCAATTTGAAGTGAATCGGTGTAGAAATAAAAAAGTAAATGTAAAATAACCTAAAAAATGAGTGATAATTTCTGACCCGGCCCTACCCCAACCCCCATAACTTTTGACCCAGGGGTCAGATCAAAATTCCAAATAGTGCAGGGTCGCACATATGCTCATAGATGCCATGTGTGTAAGTTTCAAGGTTCTAGTGCTAATAGTGTAGGAGGAGATATTGGCCAGGACGGACGGACAGACGGACGGACAGACAGACAGACGGACGGACGGACGGACGGACGGCGGAGATAACCAAAATATCCCCACCTTTTTTCAAAAAGTGTGGGGATAACAAAATGATCTATACTTGCGGCGCATAACATACCCTTCTAACCAGCCCATTGATGCGGAAACAAAATTGTATAATATTATAATAAAATTGAATAATATTATAAGATTTGTTTAGAATATTAATATGATACAATATTAAATCCCTATAAAACGAAGCATATTGAGAGAAATACAATGCCAAGTAGTAATTTAAAAATGAGATGTCCAGAGAATCGGCGATGAAATTAATAACTCTTTATTTTTCAGCATATATTCAAAAAAGGCCTACATTGCCCTTAAACGCGCACATTAGTTCCCGGACAACAATCATTCAAGACTTGACCAGGTGACCTACTTTTGACCACACTTTAACCAGATTCAAACAATGCCTTTATATTGTTAAGATAAATATTCTGACCAAGTTTCATCATGACTCAGTCATAAATATGACAAAAGAGTGTCAACAAGTTTTCTTAAAGATTTTACTTGTGTATAGACCTATCTGACCTTGTTTCAAACTTTGACTAGATATTTGCAAAAGAAACATTCTGACCTATTATCATCAATGTTAGTGACCAAGATTCAATATTGGTCTACAATTGAACGTATAATCAAGATTGAAGTTATGACGTAAGATTGAGACAATGTATGTATCATTCTGATGTGATTTTACATTTTCTCCTTGTTTTTGCACAAACATGACCCAGATTAGAAACTTGGCTTAGGTGTTTCCAAGATAAACATTCTGACTAAGTTTACTCATGATTGAGTCATAAATGTGTCGTCTATCGTGATGCTGAAGTATTTGTAAGATCGGACATGGTTATCTTTATTTGTTTAAGAACATGAACCAAATTTAAACTCATTCAAGATATTGTCAGAATAAACATTCTGACAAATCTTCATCAAGATTGATAGATAAATGTGGCCTTAATGGTTGTTACAATGTTTTTTTTCCTGAGATTTGACCATGTGACACCGTTTTTATTGCTTGTGACTCAGATTTTAAGACAGCCTTGATATTCCCTAGATAGTGCCATGACCAAATTTAGTAAAGATTATATTATAAACGAGGCATTTAGAGTGGTTACAAGATTTTTCTTAGAGTTCACCTGGTCACTTAGTTTTGAACATACCAGAACCAGGCCAGGAAAATGTCAAGGTAGACATACTGACAAATTTTCATCAATATCAAGTCATACATACTTTTTTCTAGAGTTGTCTCAAGGTTTTTAATAATTACTTTTCGATACAGTTTCTCAAAGAAGGTGACTCAGATTCAAACTTGAACTAGATAATTAACATTTACCAAGCTTCATAATGTTGGTATGGCCGAAAAGTGGTTACAAGGTTTTTCAAAGATTTGACCTGTAGATCTGGTTTTTGGACGCAGATTCAAACTGATCTTAAGGCCCGGTCACACAGCGATTGACGGCTTAATCACGGCCACAACTCGTCAAAAATTGATCTCCCGTGAAGCAGACGATGTTGATGTCGACGCGGAGAAAATTCGGAACGGCGTTGGACGCGGAAAAAAAATTGGAACTGCTCACAACTTAAACCGCGGACAACCACAGTTGCTACACGTGGTACAGACGTACAATACGTGTGCAACACACGAGATAATTCATGTTCAGGCAGTGATTTAAATTTTGGAAGACGCAGTAAGGCGCGAAAGTTTAGCGGGCTGTAACGTGCAGAGCACGGTCATTGGACTGGTGTTACGAGTTGGTAACAAGGGAAATGGCGTGTGTTTTCCGGCTTATCATTGAAAAATTGGAATTTTTGCGCACATAGCACTACCTAAGACCGCTTAAATGACGTCTCGAATAAGTCGAATGTCCACTGCCTATTCACGCCTGTATCACTTCTGATTTGCGGCATATAATACAGCAATTTTCTTAGATTTGTGCACTCTCAGGCAAGATGCCAGGTGAACATCAACCGGCAACGATGTTCTCATATTTATCCTTAAGAACCAGCAGAACTCACTGCTACAGGCCCAACATATCCTTGCTAAGGGAAGTAGAAGGAGGAGGAGGAGGAGGGTGGTACGAAATATCTGGGTGCGTGACTGGATTGCGAGGAGACCTCAGCTGGGGCTTTACGACTGTCTCATGGAAAGAATGAACACTTTCAGCATCTATTTTTTTTCAGTTTTATGATCATCCGTATTCTAATTGACACTGTCTTGTGCTATTTTTCACATTTCGGTGACATACATTTGTTTTACCGTAGCATGTTTTACCCTCAAGCTTACACGTATTCACGGGGTTAGAACTTTGGTAAAAAGTGCGAAACGATTATAGATAATTAGTTATCGGCGGTTATTGATAATGCTTAGTTACGGAACTAATTTGTGTCAAGGTACACCCGAATTTAGTCGGATACATAAGAAGCATCTTACCTTCTAAACTTCCAGTAGTTGCATGAAGCATTGATGAAGTTTGCCTGTACATCAAAAGAGTAAATGTAAGCATTTAAAATAACTATTTATAAAACTGAACAAAAAATCGATTTGTTTAGTATTATGGGAGAGGAAATACTATAACTTGTAAATATTTACCTGTCCATGTTCAAACGTCAGGATAATTGGTGAGGGCAATCTCTCAGACTGATTGTACATCGAAAACGACAGGACAGGGCCGTTAACTATGACCTTATCATTCGATGAGCTGCAACATAACAGGCAGACGATAAACACGTTGTGTATTTTATAATGTGCAGATAATATGTTTATGGTCCATTTTCGTGTTGCAGTACCATATACATTCAGAGTGTTGACTACTCGTCATAATAAACCTAAAACATTCATACTTTATGAATTACTCGTTGTATTTATGTTATATTTTTAGTATATGTTTGGTTTGTGCAAATGTTCGGGGAATAAAAAACAACATAACTTTCAGTTACCGGGACAGTTTATATATATTCTAATTTTTTCGTTCAACAGATTTCATTACGAACAATCATATCATCATACCGGTCATTTGATATATTTATGAATACAGTTCAGTGTCTACTTAATGTTGCCTATGCTGACGAAAAAATGATGTAATGATTAATGTTAGATTTCTATACCAATACATTTTAAACTATGATTATCTTCATTCGGACTTATGTAGCGCCCACAATTCATGCTGCACGAGTAAAGAGGTAACGTAATAATCAATAAGTATTTGTAAACGGATGTATGATCGCCTTTGATGAAATGCTCAAGCGAAATTTTCTTTTGTTTAAATAATCATTGACAATAGGTTGGGTTTTCAAACATTCTTAAGAATCAGACAATGTTTGGTGTTTATACTGTAGATGGTTCAGAATTGACATTCATCCCATTATGTGAAGTTGAACTGAACACATATTATAACACTTTATGCTTTTCTGATGTTTTGGAATATTACGTTTAGAAAAACATCTTTGAATGGAAAATCTAAAATCTATAAATAGTATACAATATGCTACGCTTAATGTCAATACATAAATACATCTTAAGTGGCATATATTGAGTGAACAATTGTCTATTTAATAGATCAAAGAAAATATAAACAACAGTATAGCAACGGTGTCTTGAGTAATGATGCGATTGTCGTTACATCTATTGCCATCTTGCAGCTTTATGACCCTGCTTAACTGAACATTTTTGTTTAAGAAATTGAAACTGTTTGAATTTTTATATTGTACTCACACTCTAAAGTGTTATGATGTTATGAGGAATGCATGAACGCGTGGTCGTTTTTTCTCGACAAAATAAGTGACCACGAGTGGTTTATAGCAATATAGTTTTGCGTGCAGAACCATATATTGCAGAAAACTTCCAAAACAAGAATTGTGTTGCAAACGCCCTAAGACAGCGAGTTTTTCTCGGTGACAACGTATGTCATTAGCAAAATAAACCATAATTGAACATAGAACGTAGACTGTCATTCATTTACAGGGAAAATGTTTCACAATAAGTAAATAAAAACTTAAAAAAACGTTTATACAATACTTTGTTCGCTTCTTATTCATATTGGTAAACAATAAATATCACGTATAGATAAAGTGCAAAATATGTTATACTTTTTAATAAATGTATTATATTTTAAGTATCTTTAGAGTGGGCTTATTAATGAAACCTCACCTTGCCGGACGGAAATCAAATGTACTTCATAATTTACTGTACTATACATAGTCAACCACATAAACTTGGTAACAAGCCGATTATGTTTAATTTTCATCTTGGATTGGTTGTAATAAATGTAACTTCTAGAGTGAAAACCCAGTAACCTCAAGTTTAGACATACTATATCCTGCTTCAAAACATTGCCTGGATATTTCCAAGATTAACTGTCTGAATATCTTTGATTAAGATTGAGTCAAAAATTTTGCTTCTATAGTGGTTAACATAGTTGTCTAAGGTTTGATATGATGACCAAGTTGTTAAATAAATTTGATTCGAAATTTGCCTAGATATTGGCAATATACAAACTCTGACCAAGATGTATCAATAATGAATCATTACATTTAAACCTCGGCTGGACATTTTTAAGTTTAACATTCAGATCAGGTTTCTTCAAGATTAAGTGAAAAATGTTTCACATCGCACGACACAAGACACAAAGTACATAGACTTATCTCAATATCGCAGCTTGCGCGCTATATTCTCTGATAAGCTCAAAACGAAAAGATTCGTAGTAACTACCAAAAAAAGAGGCTTTGCGTTGACAATATTCCATTCATTACAATAGTTTCCTTCCTTTGATAATATCAATTACAAAGTGTGAAGTATCTCCAACACTTAAATTATACTATTCACATTCACGTGCACGTGTATGTCCATTTGTCACAGCAGTATCAATATGTCCCTTAAACATTCACAAAACCAATGAATTCTGATGAAAAGTTGAATGCATACACCTCGCATTTCGTTTTATTTACCATGTTTAACGATGTTATAGTCTAGTTATTGTAGTATTCGGAGCACGTTTAGTTTATGAACTTAATACCTGACATTTCTGCTCTTCAGAAAAGTGGCGCCGTGCACACCACACCATCACTTTTAATCAGATTTCGTGAGCATTACCATCGTATGTTTATTTGTTAGTTTTACAATTAATGAGGATATTTAAAGAGAACAACGGATGGACATAAAGATACGAGGCAATTATATATTTTAAATGTGTTTACTAAGTTTATGATCTTATTATATTTAGAGTTTAGATAGAATTTTAAATATAATTGTAGTAACAATGGCATTTACTGCAGCGTCTTATGTACAAAATGTTCCATAATCTTCACAATGCCCTATATACGTATCCAATGTTTCAACAGTTCAAGCATGTTCAATATTTTTAACGCATTGACATAAAACAAAGTTTATTATACCTATTGTACTTGTACAGCTATGGCAGTATTAAGTGTTATTTTAGTAACAACAACTCCTGAAATGTGTCCTCTGGCGAAATTACTATTCTTGCATAATATTTGTATGACTTCATACAAGCAATATAAAGTGCAAGTTTGAATCTCGGTCAAGTGAGTTTAAAACTAGGTCGGCAGATAAACTATCTAAGCCACTTTTGTATCTGATGAAAGTTTATTTGACAATTTTAAAAGGGGATCAAACAATTCAATCAGATTGTTACATATCATTATGTTAAAGTCACCAGAAAACATGGTGAATATTTGACCGTTTTATGTATTGATAAAATCAACTTAAAAAAAAAATGGCATGACCACAAAGTATGCACATTTGGTATTAATCAAATATATGTATATATCCTTCCAAAACCTTCAATGTATAAAACTCAATTTACGTAACTTTAAAAACTAACTTTAAACGTCCGGAAAAAACAATAAAACAAACATTTGAAACGGCATGAGTATTATGAAATTCAAAATACAACTGTTTGTATACTAGATATAATGCTATAATTTGGATACAATTATTTTAATTGTGACATATTCAGTGTGTTAAACAGCAATGTTAATTGAGGGCTCAAGCAAGATAGTCCAAATGATGACACGTCACTATGGGTTAACGAAATAGCTAAATACATTTAATGAAAGTTCACTATTTTCACAAGTGTTTAATTCAAATATTTTGAATGTACCATACAGTAAAACAACAACTAAAATCAAACAGCCCTATGCGAAATGTATAGTTTTAGGGACAACATTTCTTTTAAAACACTACATATTATACAGTGTGAGGATAAATATAAAAACGGTAAGAGTTGATTCAATACCATTTTGTGCTAGGAAAAAATGCTGTCTGTGTAATACTTTGATTTGATTTTAAGCTCACAACAAAAACGATCAAACAAAAAGTTAAAAAATACTGTTTGTTATGACATGGTGACATATTCAAACTGTCTTCATTTGTTTTGCAAACGGAGGAAGTGTCCAGCAGAGAGACTGTTATACATTACGCCCGTAGGGTAAACTCAAACCTCAAAATAAAAGTAAAGGACACTATAATATGTAAGTTTTCATCAATGAAGCTAGACATTATTATATTGAAAGATGCTTACCGATTAAATTCAGATCTAGAAGATAACACATTTGTCAAATTTTTGTAGATCACTATGGTTGCAATAACCTCACCTAAAATGAAATCCTAAATGTAACTTTTGAAAGTGTGCATATACATATTACAAGCCAAAGAATATATTTGAGTCTTTATGTATCACATTAGTTATACTTATTTTAGTCCAGAATACGAGGACACCAACTATTTGAAGCTAACATAATATACTTAAACACTCATTTAGTAATAACAATCACACTTATTTTAACTTATGATATACAACCAAGTTTTCTAGTATTAATATGTTTAGTTACCTAATTCGCTTGTGTTTAAGAATATTCCATTCTTTGATTGAAGAACCCATTCACTGTCATTATTTGTGTAGTTCGGAGCATAACTATCGGGAAACAATACCGTCCCTTTGATTTCTTTCAAAACCCTGAAAGCAATATTCTTAGTAACAACTACCATTGTGTCGATGTCTCCATCTGCTATCCTTTTACGCAATGCCAATCCAATCTTGTCGATTGAAGTTAACAACGTTTCACTTGTGTTCTCACTCTATAAATTTAAAACTGGTTTGCATTTAAATTCGGTACAATTGTATGGACAATATTTTGACTGGTGTTTTAATTACAACATTGCATAAGGTCAAAAAACATTTTATTTGTTTTTTATTGGCTTGCATAATACAGTCGTTAAAATATATCTCAATGATTAAGTTAACATGTAAAAAAATTAATACTCATTTACTACTTTTGTATAATTATGAAGATCGTATTAAAGTATATTAAAACGATAATTATGCTAATTCTTACCGTTTGTTTCAGCGACAACGACGAATCTTTGTTTTCTTTTTCTATAATAATACCTATGATGTTACTGGTCGACTGAAGAAATGTCTGACAAAATAATGAAAAAACAACACTTTACAATAGATGTTAAATGACAAGTTCACAATTAAGATCTAAAGAAATATACCATACAGTCAAATCAAAAACAATATTATTACGAAGCTATCAATTACGCTAAAAATACGTGTTTGTTTAAATTTGTATCAGGCTATGTGTACACAGGAATACACAAGTAGAATTCCTACTCAGAGAAAGATAAAAAACATGAGTTGAGTTAGTTGCAAGTACATGTTTAGATGGAAGATTTTAAAAGACATTTAAATAATATAAATACAACCTCAGCAACCTCTCTCGTAGCTAGACTTGTATTGATGAGGACAAGATTTGCAACAAAGTCCAAAGCATTTGTTAACAATGCTATTTCAGTCATTGAGTACAGCTCGGAAGAGGTGGGATTTGTTTCATATTTTGTAACGTTAGTAACTCCTGACAACGCATCGGTAACCTCGGACGATGTCACGTTTGCGGTCATTTTACGTATCTTTGAATTAAAAAAAGATAAGACATTGCAAATTAATAATGTAAAGTATATCATGCAATGAACGCGTATCTAAAATTTAAAAGAAACACAACTGCTATGCCCAGTGAGTATGTTTATGATAAAAGATTACATTACATTACATTACACCTTTGTACACAATGAAATTGTATGCATCTTTAGGACTTGATATGCTGCATAAAGTTACACATCATATTCTTTATCAATACCATTTAGTTTACTCAAATGTATCAATCAGTACTTTCGCATTATGAAATATGATGTATCATTCAAATACATGTAAACGTCTTTAACAACACGCACCTGATTCACAAGTCTGGTCTCGTTACCTTCAAAAAGATAAATATATATATATATTCGATACCTAAAACATCACACTAATGCTATGAAGATTTTTATAATTTATTTTCATAATAATGTCTCGCATATTGTTCGAATTGTTGCGATTTTCATTTGATATATACTTTGGAACGTTAAGTCCACATGGGTTATATAGTAAAACAAATTACGTGTTGAGACGTCGCTTGTACAATTGTTTTCTTGAGATATGTGCATAAAAAGTATTTAAAGAGTATTAAACAAAATAATGTTAAATGTGAGAGGATGTTGCTGTGTTTAAAAGAGTGTTAACTCCTTTCTGAATTGTGGGATGGGACCACAGTCTAAAATAAACACACAATACACATTAATTTAACCGCTCTTTTAACTTACAATACAATGTTAGATACTGGTTTACACTGATAATAAATCGATTTAAATCGGATAAAAGTACACACGATAATGGTCGTTTTCTTCAAAGAACACAACATGCATTCATAAATGTGAGTTTGATAAAAACATATTTACAAATATTAGCGTTTTGCGTAAGACATGGAAATACTTAAACTACTTGAACTAATCAATTTGAAAAACAAACATGTCATATTAGTTTCCATGATACAATTTTGAACCAAGCAACGCCCGTCACAATCGCTGTTTGTTGTTCAACTTAACAACAAACAAACTTATTAGACGTTGTTTTAATATAATATACTATCCAAACTTTTTTTCTTAAATCGCGATTTAAAAATGTAGATTAAAGGTACATTATTACATAACAAGGATCATTTGAAGCAATGTTCTGTTTATGTAGACCCTTTGAAAAACAAATGCTTTAGACTGCCAAACACGACGGACGACGACATTACACAACTACAATAACACAGAAAAATTGAGTTTTGCAATGTTCGGTCCAGTGTCCAGTTAAGCTTACACCAGCAATGAGTTTAACGATTGCTTAATTACAATGAATTAGATCAATTCAAGGCATATACATAATCTGTTTTGGATTTTAACTGATCTATAGCGAGTTTAACATATTTATATTGCATGTTGCTCATTGATCGTTCCTTCAGAAACCCTATAACACCATTCGTTACGCTTGTTAGTTAACCACTATCTCAGATTGATTTCATAAGAAACACAAATCTATCGGAATGCATAGACCGGAAAATATACACTCATCCTTTTGCTTAAAAAGTATGGACATCACGCGCCCGCGTTTTTATTTACGACACTACGATAAAAAGTAGTAATTTCTAAAATCCTAAATACATAATGTTAAATAAGTAAGTGCAATACTATACCATGCTTCTTTAATCAGTTGTTGATTTCAGAACATTAAACTATGTCCAATTTTGGATAATAATTGTTGTTTCCCACGTCGTATTAGCCCTACACATAATGAGACTAGCTTCGATTATATCGATCGAAATATTTGAGAAAACGGCTTAAACGTCACCTAATAAAAAAAAATCAGACTGCATCGTATTTATTTCGTGCGAGGGGGAATGACTGGTCACTTAGCAAACCCCATAGAACTTTGTGAGCTCATAACATTAGGCTGGTCAGATAGGGGATTCTTGCAGTTGACACCACAGTAATGGTGTTATTTAACTCGCATAAGGCAATGTATTGCTCATATCTAAAATGACCAATGTCTTATTTTTTGGAGCTGTATTTAAGCATTATGTTCATATTCGTTTAACTAATCATAAACACATTTTCAACTATTCAAGTATTTTATTTTCAAATATATGCTTAGATATATGTCTTTTTAATTGGTTCTACCTAGGATAGTAAGGATACGGACTCGGTATAAGGCTTAAACTTACGAAAATCGTAAGAAATTTTCTTGAAACACCCCCAGTAATTGTATTTTTATTTGCATACAAAAATACATTTATTTAAAGTAACGGGTGTGTGATTCGTTGTTTGGTAATCATTCACGTATTAGTTCAGCGTTTGCTTGTGTTATTTCAGACTGATAAACTAACTATTCATAGTATCTTGTTAAATCTATGTTACCAGACCACATCTTGCGTAAACAAATTGGCTATTGCTGTAAGGAACAATGATTGTTTATAGGTTAACGTTATTTTACGAAATAGTTTACGAAATACTCGTTGATTTTGAGTGGTAATGGGGCTTTACGAGAGCTAAGCCGATTTTGTTTGTTTCAAGTCGTCCGCCGTGTAAGCAAAACCGATGTGACAATACCTGTACATGTGCCAACGTCTTAATTGCTATCACATATTGCTAGTGTTTGTTTAAATACCGTTGTATGTATAAAAGCTATAAAGCCACGGCGCTTCATCATTGCCACACGTCTTGCTGCTATCTGTAGAACAAGGACTGCTACAATGAGAGTCCGGAATCTTGGTACTGACCGTTGTATTCACACAGTAACAGTTGGTCTTGCTGTTGCCATCATTCTGATGAACACAGACAGCAAAAAAGGAAATATAAATGTTATCCATAAAATGATAGGGTATATTCGTAACAACATCAATAAGGTAATTAAGGTTAACAATTAATTATAAGAAATATTGAGATTCCCAATGAAAGTATATTTTTAATCTATACCAATAAACTAGTAGTCTTAATATACATATCATTTAAAATATGTCCTTGTCGTTGTTGGGGGAATCTACTTTAAGTATTCCGAATAGCACACTCATCTGTTTTACGTCTTTTATTGTGTGAAAGATTGATCAATTATGCAAGCTGTATGTGTTTTAATAGTCAACTGCGTATGTTTTACTAATATAGACAACTGTTCAACAATGTATATTCCCTCTTTGTACGCATGTTATAATCTAGTTTAAATGCTGTGTTAGTTAAATCGTTTGCCAAAAGGTATATATATATATAATCAAGTCCCCCGAAAATAATGTTTCAATACATGCTTAAAATTAGTTTCTAGCTCGTGCCAGATGAAATTCGCTCACGTGGCAGTATGTCACTAATCCGAAATAACAATCTCAACTACGAACTACCGCAAGAACTCTAATCGGATCGAATCGAGAAAATAGCGAAACTAGCTTTGAGATACTCGTATTATTTAAGACGCAAAAAACATAAACAACAATGCTGCCCCTTGATTATTATTTCATTTGTATATCAGCCTAATGTGGCTCTAGTAAACTACCAACACTTGTTAAATTCTATGTGTAACTAAACTAATTAAAACTGCCTCGTACATTCTTTAAAGCATTGAAAAATACCTTAAAATCTGTCCACAATATCCTGGTTATGCCAAGGCACACCAAGGACAAATTATTTTAAATAAGTAACATTTTATACAGGAGTAGCCCAGTTTATTTTGACATTATCATCCTACCTTTAAAAGCATAAGATATGAAATAATTGAATAATTTTGAATAAACATAGGCAAAAATATGGGACGTAATTTTGGAGTTGGTTGTGAAACTGAAATTTCCTGCAAATTACCCCCCATTCCCCACCGACCCTATCCCGAGATTATGTTTTTGTCCAATGTATAAAACATTGTGTGCATGTAATCAAAACGAACAGGGATTGCATGTTGTCATTTTATTTGTAAAACTATTATCTTGTTATTCCATAAAAAGACAAAAGACCGAACACAATCCAATAATTTATGGATCTGAGAGTCATTGGGTGAGTTACGGTGTTTGAGGTACAATAAGGGGGATACGTGAAACAGCGTATTTCCATTCTTTGAAACAATGTTGAGGGCACAAAACAAGTTGGTATTTCGTCATTTACTTAAATGTTCCGTCGCTGTTTTCATAATAATACATAATTGAAACTAAAACATGTCCGTCGCGCATGCTCACATAAAATAAAAACTCTTTATACGAAAATTAAATTTGTTCAATTCCCTTCACATGTTGCCTCTGTTTTGCTTTCTGTTTCAGCGGTCCATAAGGTGGATAATGAAAGAAAAAGTAGTATAGTTTTTATTGCTACAATAATTCTTATATTGTTTGGCAATTGATTATGATAGAAAATGTGTTTTTGACTCTAACAAAATTCCTCTTTTCTAAGCTTTCTTAAGGTGATACACGATAACTATTGTTGATGATCTTTTTACCAGATATTACACACTCTTTTTAGTGAATCATAAATGCATATTTTGCTGTAGAATATTGTTATAGTAAGCAGGAAATACATAAAAATGTATGTACTGACGTACTTAAAAATCGAATTACAGAAACATTTGCCTGTCTCTTTGGAACATGATTTTGATTTTGTCGGGATATGCATACTGAAAAGGCAACTCTGGAGATACCACGAAACCTTGCGTGCTTTTAATAGCGGAAAGCGTAGCAAGTGCATACCATATGTTTCGATGACGAAGAAATAAGTTCATAATAAATCATATGAGCACACATATGACGTGATCTAACGTAGTACAATTTGTAGCTACGAACACTATTATGTAGTTTAATATACGTGCACTTCATAACAAACATTTGATGCGGTGGATATGCGACTATTAAGTGAAACAAGAACACAATAATACCTTTGTTTTTTTAATTTAATAACTTAGAAACGTCAATTTTCAACCTTTATTTAAAAGTCAGGATATTCGCCGAATATCGTTTTTTAAGATATTTCTTGTTAATTTTGTGGCTAAGCATTAGTATCGTCTTGATGTACGATTCTTATGAGCACCAACGACATCGGATTTTATGAAGAAAAAGGTGAATTTGCCTCTTTAAGACCCCTTCACTCCCGTTATCTAGAGCTCCGCTTTAAGTAAAATTAAACACGATCGTGTTGATCCACATGATCCGTTGAATTCTCATCTCTCTGAATCTCAAGTAACCACTAAGAACCAAGTTCATTATGTATACAATTATTTCCGTTCGTCACTTGCAATATATTTCTTCAGAAATAAGCATTACTTACTTATAAGTTAAACTAATTACTTAATAGTAATGTGATTTTTGAAAACGAACAACGACATTGGTTATATTTCACATGTGTGTGTAATTAAGCTATGCATAGATTTCCAATGTGTAGCACTTAACTATGCAAATTGATTTGTACTTCAAAATGTTTGGTAATAATAGCCATAACATACATAAATGCATTTCAGGTAGAAGATAAAACTCGGTTATCAGAGTGCCCAATTTGTTGAAAGTTTCCGTTATCCAAAGTGTCCTCTATCGGGAATCGAAGTGTCTGCAACTTCATAAATACCAACTTTAAAAACATGCTTTATTTTCGTTTATATTTCATTGAATACTATCAAAATTTCAGTATTTGAAGCACAATGATGACTCTAAATGCTGAAATTGCAAACAATTTCTTGCAATATTTATAAAAAGTTTTATTTTGTTGAAATGTTTACTGTTCATCCATTTCATGCTGTTTTTCCGACCGAATTTTCTATTTTAGGGCAAACATCTACCATTCTTCCGTGATTGTTTTTCTTCCTAATATGAAAGGATACACCAGTTATCAATTCGACCATGTGCCTTGTCTAAAAAAACTCATCTTTAGTATATAATTTTTACTTTTTACCTCTCGCGCGTGGTCTGTGTGGCAAAGCGTAATTCCCTTGATTTCTTAGATTGTAATTTGATATACTACCGACATGTTGTGGAAGTAGATTTGATAAATAAGAGGGTGTTAATTGAGAGTGATTTTTTTTTTAAATGATACTAGTTTTTTTATTTTTCTCCTTGAGGCTAAGGTCTCAAGACCAGATTCTTTATAAAGATTCTCTTAACTGCAGAAGAGGGGTAACCCACAGGCGATTCTAGCAACTTCAAATTGTGAATTTTCCAGCCTATTGCTTGCATATTCAGTACAACCGTCCCAAACTGTCTATATTAAGGAGAATATACCGTCGAAATGTCTATTTTAATGGTCATATTTACGGCTTATACCGGTTGATATGTTCAAAATAATATCATATTTATCTATGAATGTCCTGTAATAATATTTTAAGTAACGCTTTGTAATATGTTTTATTCGTAATATAACCAATTGACGATTTTAGCAAGCCCGGAAAGATCAGAAGTAATAGTAAAGTTTTTATGAACGAAATCTGTATTCAAAACATGTGTAAACCATATTGTTTTAGTTCAATGACATCTTCGTTTTAAGTTAATGTTTTTATACAGTAAACATGTTTCAAAACATAAAGCTTCGCCGAATAACCGATGTTTTTTCTGTCCATATAAAACAAGCCGTATGTCTAGCTAGAGTCTGAAGAAATAGCGTCTAAGATCGGCGGTTATACGAAATTTACAGCGATTAGAATTTACTATTGAGTATTGCGGTTCTCGGCTTTAAATAAGTAAGTATTTCGTGAATCCAATCGTAGTCAAAGGATTTGCATGATCGTAAACGCCTGAAGTTGGTAAAGCATGTTCAAGTTAATTTAATTCACTATGTTGCTGCAACAATTAACTTGATTATCGTCATGTAGGTGATTCTTATTTTACATTACTCCAATAGACGTTAGCAATATAACTATAAAANTCATCATCGTCGTCATCGTCGTGGTCGTCGTCATCATCGTCATCGTCATCGTCGTCATCGTCGTCGTCGCCGTCGCCGTCGTCGTCGTCGTCGACTCTACTACAAGTATGTGCCATGAAGCAGAAATATACAGTATATGAAGTACACAATTTAATACTATTTCTTATGGTTCGTTACGTATTAAACAAGCAGGGCGACATAAAACAGCATTCATGTCTATACCTGAGATGAGACATGGCAGCAGAAACATCAGGGTCGGAATCAAAAGCATGGTCACGGCAATTATCTATAAACAAAACGTAAGAATTTAAACAATATAAATTATAAAAGATTATTAAATAATAATTATGTTTATTTATTTATGTTGACGTTGATTGATTGACAAAATGCAAATGTAATAAATCAACAGAAATCTAATGCTTGCTCCACATAAATATTGTTGAAATTAAACATTCATATATACAAATGTCCGATTTTGCAAGAAATTTCCGTTAATTTTTGTTTCATGTTTGTTTATACAATTCAAACACTAAATTGACTTACCTCTTTCGATCTATGTTTTACTTAATGAAAATGACACTGTATTGATACAGCGTTTAGACCAAACACTTTCTTTTATGTGTCAGTAATCCCGTTTCTATACTAATTGGCACATTGTCTAGTATATAACTCAATAAACTCAAAATAATCTCTGCAAAAGTAAGAAATAAAAATGAAACCTTCGTGACAAATTATCCTGTTTACCAGTTTAAACAAACTGAAATTAAATATGTTCGTCCAATAGAAAGGTAACAACAAAACCACCTACTGTTTTTTTCTTTAAAATCGTCTTCCGTTCTTGAAAGCTATGAAAAGAAACAACTGACGCGGTAAAGATTTTTCATAACATACAATGACGTTTAGGGAAACTAAACACCGTTTTAACAGTGAATAGGTTCTCAGATAACACATCATATTTTGCAGCGTTTACTCACGATATTTAAATGGCATTTAATTATATAGGAAGAAAAGATGTTTGTACTATCAATCTTAACTTTAGATAAAAATGTATATCAATTTAGGAATACTCATTTTAAGAAGTGTTTGTTTATATAAAGAGAAATATAATTGTGACTCACATGTACGTGAGCATTCATCAAATGAAGCTTTTGCATTAAATGTTTAACATACGGTGGCCTTGTTTCAGTGGCAAAGCAAATCCCAAACAACAGTGTTCAATGATTGTAAACTTGCTTTTATAGTACACAGGACGATCTCATGCACATTATTATTTATTTGTATTAGAAAATTTTGCGTTTAAATAAATTTATAACGTACAGTGCCCAAAATTGAGTGAAATAAATTGCTCAACAAGATTCTTTCCCGGACTAAGCGCTAACTATGCTTTCAGAGTATATAAGCTTCCACATACCATATTGATGCATAGTGGACACGTGAATAGCCATGTAAGCGTCCTTGTATTAACTGTTTTATATACAGTGTCAATTCTCAAGTGACCAATGCCCCAAACAAGACTTTCCATCGGCCTATGGTCTAATACAGGCTTTGACTGTACACAATCATCTGCCAAACTGGTAGAGTGACGCGCCGGCTAAATGCATAACGTGCGCGTAATCATTCATCCAATTTAGTTTTTGACGATGCTGCTACAGCAGCTCGTCTAAATTATCATACCATGAATCAATTCTTCACAATGGGGACCTACCTTAAAGACCGAGCCAGTCCGATTGAGTTAGCTAAATTTTCTCAATTGGCATACCTCGCTGATTATCATTGAAAAAAGGTAAAGGCGGCTTGGTTCCCGTCCTCTTTCAAATTTATCGAGAGGTTCGGGACAGGACCCAGACACGAAACTACCAGGTGGCACTTCACACGCTGTGACGCTGGGAAAACCCCAAATGTTGTTATCACCACGCTGACACGTTGGACTAGCCTGTATCAGACAAGTTAGACTAGCCTGTGTCAGATAAGTTAGACTAGCCTGTGTCAGACAAGTTGGGCAAGCCTGTGCCAGACAAGTTGGACAAGCCTGTGTCAGACAAGTTGGACTAGCCTGTGTCAGACAAGTTAGACTAGCCTGTGGCAGACAAGTTAGACTAGCCTGTGGCAGACAAGTTAGACTAGCATGTGTCAGACAAGTTAGACTAGCCTGTGTCAGACAAGTTGGACAAGCCTGTGTCAGACAAGTTAGACTAGTCTGTGTCAGTTAAGTAAGACTAGCCTGTGTCAGACAAGTTTGACTAGCCTTTGTCAGACAAGTTAGACTAGCATGTGTAAGAAAAGTTAGACTAGCCTGTGTAAGACAAGTTAGACTAGCCTGTGTCAGACAAGTTAGACTAGCCTGTGTCAGACTAGTTGGACTAGCCTTTGTCAGACAAATTAGACTAGCCTGTGTCAGACAAGTTAGACTAGCGTGTGTCAAACAAGTTAGACTAGCATGTGTCAGACATACTTCTTATATAACTCGTAGGGTCAGTATTTTGTTTAACCTGTGTCAAGGCCCTGTTAGGGGGGTATCTGCCTCCGACCGCGGAGCTCTTGTTTGTAGTTACATTTGTATTCTAGTGATAATTTAAGGAGCAGATTTTAAGTAAACTTCAAAATTGAGCCTGATTTAGCTACTAATACATATATTGAGAATTAACCTATGTTCTACACTTGCATAGCTAGTGTTTCCGAACGTAGTGAAATGGATTTATAGGATTTGACCACTTACCAGTGGTAATGTTTCAAAACAACTGGAAATCTTTAAAAAGCAGAAAAGAGTTTTGAGACACTCATTAAATTAAATACATAATGCGTTGTCATGATGATCAATCTGAAAGTTTGTATAAATTTGTCAACAGTGTTATTAAAGTCAGTGTTTGCTGTATGATGTAAAGTTGTTCGGGGATTTGAGACGATAGTTTGTCATTTATATCATTTCTCCAATCTGTGACGTGTTGTATGGCATAAACACCTAGGATACATTAATCAAATTTATAAGCGCGCAAAACCCACATTTTAGATAAATGAAATTGTTCGTCATATTGCATAATACAAGGAATCTTATTTCGTTTCTATTTTCACCAAAATGAGATGGTAATCAGATAGTAGGTTTTATGCGTATGCCTTTCATTTGAACGTCGCCCTTCATCGCATAATTATGTTTAAATTAGAAACAGGAAGAAAATTTACACGGCCGCTAAGGTGTTGAGTGGTGCAATAAAGAAAGATTGTTAAATTACCGCGATTTGACGGATTAAGAAAACACACCCACAATATTTGTTTAACCTACACATATATTTAGTTCATCAAACATCCTGATTGATTTGTTGTCATGTGGACCAAAATGTGTTTTATACAGTCTGTATGTTCTGTGAAAGGATATGAACAACTTTGAATATTGTTAAATTGCATTGTGGTTGCAATTAGGGTAGACGAAGATAAGTGTGTGTTAAAATAAAAAAATACTGTTGTTATTTAATCAATATATAATTTCTTCCAATAAGAAATTAACTACTTTATTTTTCCAGTTTAACCTCTATGTTAACACTAAAGCAGATTGACGTCTGTACCTCTTATTGTGTTACCTCCGCCAGACTGGACTCGCTCAA
Organism: Dreissena rostriformis; assembly: GCA_007657795.1. Classification (NCBI taxonomy): domain Eukaryota; kingdom Metazoa; phylum Mollusca; class Bivalvia; order Myida; family Dreissenidae; genus Dreissena; species Dreissena rostriformis. The sequence continues at coordinate 72,650 of VMBQ01000473.1, read as the reverse complement.
TATATGCTTTGTATTTGTGAAGGAAATAACACCATTACATGTATTTGAGTCTGATTATCTATTTTCATGTAATGTTTCCTCTTGCTAAACAACTAAAATCGGAAACTAATACACGGTAGTGAACACAACTTAAACAGAATGTGAACAAATGTGTATACCTTCACAATTTATCTGGTAGGCTTTTAATTTGTGAGTAAGCAACCTGCTACTACTTTAACTACTACTTACTGCAACTACTTAAACTAATACTTCAACTGCTACTTCTCCTACCATGTGTTATACGTCTGTGACGATTACCGTTGTAAATACAAATGCTAGGGAACCGGTTGAAAACGACAAAAATAAGTGGGTTAATATAAGAACATTTCGTTAAAATTGGAAATTTAACGTTGCACTCAATAACCTGCTATGCATCGTTTACTTCCCGGGTATTGTGTTTCATTATTTAAACGCACACGTACTTTTATTTCATATTTGTCAATAGTTAAGGCATAGTGGATCCCTCACCACCCCCATGCTTTGATATAAGTGAATAGTGAACAGGATGTAATCGAGAACGGTCTTTTTCTTCATATTTAATTTCATATTTTGCATAAAGATGTCAGTTTGAAATATGGTGTGTTCTCTGAGTTAATGTCGCCAAATTACCACTTTATTTACCACTTTATTTCACACCGGGTATGCGGATACTTTGAAAACGGATGACACTTCGATAACAGAGAACAACAAAAGCCACGCGCGAGAAATGAGTGTTTCAGCTTTTATGCATTTATGTTCTGTTCATTTGGTTTTCAGACACGGAACATTGTTTTGACGGTTAATGGTAAAGCACTTCGTATTGCGATGAAAGAAATTCGCGGAAAAACGGTGCATTATAGTTAAAAAAAAAACGATAACAGTCCATCGATAATCAACATGAATTGGATGGAATCAGTACATATTTCAAAAAAATAAAAGTACAAAGTACTTGGAAAATTATAAGAACGTGTTAAATATTTAAAATAAAAGATCAATATGTCCATTAATGTTACAACTGGTTACATTTTTGTTTACTTACGTATTTGAGGAAATTCAAATGTTTGAGTCGGATGCCGAATTTTCATGGGCACTTTGTTAACCGATCATCTCAAAAACGATGACACTTCGATTCCCGATTATTCAACATTTTTACAAGATATAACATACTCTTTTCAGTGAATCAGAAATGCAGATTTCGATGTGGAATACTGTTACAGGAAGCAGGCAATAAATAAAAATGTATGTACTTACGTAAATTAAAAAAGAATAACCGAAACATTTACTGATCACTTTGAATATTATTATGATTTTGTATAAATGTGAAGATAAATGTTAAACTTATTCGATACATATTCAAGTGCAGTCTATATGACCATATATTTTCCAGTTTCGAGTCACTCAACCGCCGGATCTACCAATAGGACACGAGCTTAAATAATTTTAAATTACGTTCTTTTTCGCATAACGGTTGATATAAAGCATGTATCATTATGTCATAATGAAGGTACTTAGGCCAGTTACTTTTATATTACATAGCATGTCATGAAACATCGCTCTGCTAAAACTGGCACTCAGAGATATACGCCGAATATTCTTTAAGATATTTCTTGTTAAATGTGTGGCTACGCATTAGTTTCGTCTTGATGATGAAATTATAACGAGCACCAACGACATAAGATTTTATGAAGAAAAAATGCGTATTTGCCTCTAAAATACCCCTTTATTCCCATTATTTAGAGCCCCGCTATAAGTAAAATTAAACACGATCGTGTTGATCAACATGATCCTTTGTATTTTCATCTCTTTGAATCTCAAGTTACAACTAAAAAACAACTTCTTTATGTAGACAATTATTTCCGGTCGTCACTTGAAAAATATTTATTCATAAATAAGCATTTAAATCTTATTTAAACATGGCAATGATAATATTAATACAATAAATTAATAGTAATGTGATTTTTTAAACGAACAACGCCATTGATAATATTTAGTTAAAACCTATGTATTTAAACTCGATTGCATCGAAAGCCTCAAGCTTATTGAAACGTTCTTGAGTCCGTTTCCGTGTCTTCCCGACCGCTAGGCGGACACCATATTCGCTACACCACGGCAACCTTATATTTCACAATTGTTTGTAATTAAGTTATGCATAGATTTCCAATGTGTCGCGCTTGACTATGCAAATTGATTCGTACTTCCAAAATTTGGTAAGAATAGCCATAATATACATAATTGCATTTCAGGTAGAAGATACAACTCGGTATCAGAGTGCCCAATTTGTTGAAAGTCTTCATTATCCGAAGTGTTCTTTATCGGGAATCAAAGTGCCTGCAACTTTATGCATACTATCTATTAAAACATGCTCTTCGTTTAAATTTCATTTAATACTTTCAAAATTTTAGTATTTGAAGCACAGTGATTACTCTACATGTTGAATATTAAACAATTCCTTGCAATATTTCTAAGTGGTTTTATTGTATGAAATGTTTACTGTTCATCCAGTTCATGCTGTTTTCCGACCAAATGTTCTATTTTGGGGGCAAAAATATACCATTAGGTACGTGATTTTGTTTTTCTTCACAATACAAAAGGATACACCATTTATCAACTCGACCATGTGCCTTTTCTAAAAATCTAATCTTTATTATATAACTTTAAAAAAAAAACACACTGAGGAACTTACTTCTCGCGCGTGGCCTTTGTTGTTCTCTGTTATCGAAGTGCCATCCGTTATCGAAGTATCCGCATATCCGGCGTTTATTTATTCCTTTTGATGGTTTCAAAGAACAGAAGAACTACCAAATTAACTTATTGGATAACATTTGTATGTGGCGTCAGCATTGGCTTTTTGCAGTAAGAAAATATAATATATCAGATGAGATTTCCACGTGATTATGGTTTAAACAATATTTTTTATGATACTTTGAACATGACATGCGAGTTACATTTATTCAACAATGGATTAAAAAACAAGTTACTAAAAACTTATATGAATTCTTCTCCATAGGTGTTCTTAGACCGTTTAAGAAATTTACACATGTTACCAGTAAAAGCAATAACCAATTAGAAGTGTTTTTTTTACATTGAAGCGTGCATGAGCTGCTTAAGCATATATTTAGATATATGAAAGATAGAACAGGAATAGAGTTAGACAGTGTGAAAAGACGAAGAACAGTGGCGGAAGGACACTCGAGAACCTCAAATATGGTGGGATGTTGCCAGTTTAGTTATGTGAGAAGAAGTTTTGTTTTGCTCAGGGGTAAGGTATTCGCATCCAAAGAGTAGGCTGTTTGTTGTAAGAGGGCACGGGATATTTCCAAACAGATTATTCCGAAGATGTTGCTGGTGCTGACATTGTAGAAGGAAATGGTTTGCAGTTTTGATTTGGCCACATGTGCAAAGAGGGCTGTCTACTATTCATCTTCGGAATCGGTCGTTATTTAGGGAACTGCACTCAAGTCGCAATCTTACTTGAAGGATTTGACCAGCTTGTGTACCAATATTACAGAATTCAGACGATTTTATGAGATTTCTGCTAAGAGAAGCTTGAAAAGAGGACAACGTTGGAGATTGATGCAAGTCAAGCGTAAGGGCATTCCACTCACGTATAGCCGTTGGAAGAATTGAGCATCGATATGATTCACTTCTTGCGGGAATAAGAGGTACTGATTTATTTTTTCTAAGCTCATAGCGGTTTTGAGGGGGGATAGGAATACGATTTGAGAGGTATTCTGGATATAGTCTGTGTTCCATTTTTGTGAACGAGAATAAGTCTGTGTTTCTGCCTCCTTTTTGAAAGAGTTTCTCATTTCAGATCGTTTGACATAGAGATAATATTACACAATTTAGTGGCGCCGACGCATATTGTTACTGCCTCATTTTGTACAGCTTCTATTTCTGCGCTCAATTCGTTGGAGCAGTTACCCCAGACAGCGTCTCCACATTCTAGCAGCGGTCTGATAAAATGAACATACATCTTTTCGAGGCTAGACCTGGACAGTAAGTGTTTCAGAGATCTGAAAAATGCCGATACGTTGCCAGGCTTTGTTTATAGCTGCTGATATATGTGCTGCCCATCGGGCGTCGTTTCACAAAATAAAACCAAGGTGTTTATGTTGTTCAAATGTCGTAACTGGTACATTGTTAAGATAGAGCGTTGGATGTATGGGTTTGTTTCAATTTCGTGAGAATATCATTGATTCTGTTTAAGCGGGATTAAATGAGACAAGCCAGGACATACACCAAGCATGAATGGGCTCTAGATCATGGTTAAGATTGTGTGCAGCTAATGAAGGCGTTTCAACAATAATGTACAGACTTGTGTCGTCAGCATATAACCGTATTTCTGAGTTAATATTGTCAATTATGTCGTTAATATTGACAAGAAAGAGCAGCGGTCCAAGAATCGAACCTTGAGGAACACCTGCTAAGATATTGGACCATGCAGAAGCAGACTCGTTGTTAGAGATAGCATTTGAACCAGTTAATAAGTTGATGTTTGATTCCCAATGATGAAAGCTTTCATAGTAGTCCACGGTGCCATACTCTGTCAAAAGCCTTGGAAATATCGCAAAAGACTGCTCGTTCTTCCTTGCCAGTGTCCATTGCTTTGCAGATATCGTTGTACATATACGTAAGTGGGTTTGTAGTGGAATCACCTTTGATAAAACCGGATTGATGAGAAGTCAGTAGTTTGGTGGAAGTAAGAAAATTGTAAAGATGTTTGTGTACACAGTGTTCTATAAGTTTGCCAACGCAGCTGAGAAGAGATATTGGTCTATAGTTTGCTGGATCGGAGGGATCGAGTTTTTTATAGATCGGTGTTACGTTTGCTAGCTTCCAAGATTGTGGAAAAATGGATGCGTTTATAATATAAATGAAGTAGTTTGAAAACGGTAAGGCTAGTTCGTTACAACCTTCGCGTAGGAGGTTTGGGCTTAATACATCAGGTCCACTATCTGTGGATGCATCCATGGACTGAATTGCATCAATAACGTCCTGAGGCGATATCAAAATGTTTGAAAGGCTGTAATTAGTTGTATCGTGTATAGATGGAAGAGGCTGGTTTGTGTCATCGACAAAGGATGATGAACAGAAGTATCCATTAAGAAGTTCGCATTTAGCTATGATTGAAGATGCTTCACCCTTATTATGAATGGGTGTAGGTATATTTGATTTTTTATGTTGCTGTGTTAATTGTTTCGCTAATTTGAACCATGATTTTGATGTTAGGTTGTTTGTATTTATTTGTTTTATCAGCTTTTTTGTGTGTTCAAGTTTAAACTTTTTTATTGTTTTTGTTACCTGATTTCTGAATTGTCTGAAGTTAGCCCAGGCTGTAGCCGTGTTTGATGTCTTAGCTTTATTGTGGAGATTTTTGCGTTTTCTAATAAGTTTACGGATATAATTATTAAACCAGGGTATTTCAGTTGGTCGAATAGTTGCAATTTTGTTCGGTATTGTTTCGGCGGCAGCTTTAATTATTGTTTCGGATATTATTTCAGCAACATTCTCGAGGTTATTACTAGCAATTACATCTGACCAATTAACTAAGTTTAATTGTTCTCTAAATGCTATGTAGTTGCCCTTGTCATAAAGCCAAATGCGGCGTTTGAATGAGGTAGGATTCGGTTTGTCAAATTTGAGGATAGCAACAACAGGACAGTGATAACGTATACGTCCAGGAATGAATGGGTCTCCTACAAAGCTGGCGATTATGTGTGACGTGTTTTTTTTTTACAAATATCAGATCGATAAGTAAGCTGGAATTATCGGTGCAATGGGTATCAGACGAGATTAGCTGTTTGGCGTTTTATGATTGGATAAGTCGACTCATTTTGTAAAATTTGTTGCCACGAATATTGATGTTAAAATCACCAGTTACTAGCACATTCTTTCTGAAAGATTTATTTTGCAATCGTGCGTGGACACATGATTTTAATATTTGTCTTCACGCAAGCATATGATTAATGTTGATTTATTACCTTCTCTTATTTATCTTTGAATGTTAATGATAACTAGAATTTCATTATTTGTATCTGAAACACTACAATTACAAAAACTACAACTACAACTATTACTACTATTACTACAACTACTACTACTGCTACTGCTACTGCTACTGCTTCTACTACTACTACTATTACTACTTCTACTTCTGCTACTGCTGCTGCTACTACTGCTGCTGCTGCTGCTACTGCTTCTGCTACTGCTACTACTTCTGCTGCTGATGCTACTGCTTCTGCTTATGCTACTGCTGCTGCTACTGCTGCTACTGCTGCTGCTGCTGCTACTGCTGCCGCTGCCGCTGCCGCTACAGCTACTGCTACTACTACTACTGTAATACTAAGACACTTCTGTCTAAGTTGTCAGGATGTAACTCTGATTGAACAAACGACCGAGTACGGTTTAGGAATTCTATTCAAATCGTAGAACATGTCAGGAGCTTAGTTTAAAAAATAATTTACTATGAAGGTGCTCAGCATTATTGTTATTCGGTTAATTTTGTAAAATAACTTAAAATACTTAAGAGTTCATGGAACTATTTCCTACCATTATAGCGACTTCAGCGGTTAAGCTGGTAGGTTTTCGACTTAAACATAGATTAGTCAGTGACCGAGGTAATGAATCCGTGATGCTGCGCGCTTTTTATAGTTAAGATGCTTTAGGATTCCGAAACTTAGGCGTCTAGACCAATCAACGAACGCTTAAGAATTTCTTAACCAATGAAAGAAGTTTACCAGGAACCATTTTCCTTAACAGCATTTCGGATTCCTAAGTAAGTAAATAATATGATATGTTATGTCATAAGAAGCAATTCATAATAAAACACATTAAATTAATACATCATATCAGGCAGTAATGCTCTGCATTTAAAGTCTGTTTGACAGTTTAATAATAAAAGGAAAACACGAAACTATACGATGCATAGGCTTTCTACGTGTAACAAAATAGTTCCAAAGCATTTGCAACTGGAACATAACTTTACCAAATGCAATAAACAAATGCATCCTAAGATTAATAATACAATCGAAAACCATTAATTTTGAAGAACAATAATTTGAAAAAAAAATCATATTGTGCAATTGAAAATGTAGATCGTGTTCTTACACAGCGTCATAGTAAACAAACTTACATTGAAGCGTGCATGAGCTGCTTAAGCATATATTTAGATATATGAAAGATAGAACAGGAATAGAGTTAGACAGTGTGAAAAGAGCGTACTTTTGGATTGGAATGACTGTGTTTGGATAAACAATGGGTTGCTGGAGTTAATAAAACATGTGTAAGTACATTTAATTGATAACATCATAACAAGGCAATAGGGGTATAGTCTAGAACTGTGGACTATTACATATTACACTTCCCTCACCTTTAAGAATGAAACTCCTCCTTGAGTTTGAAATTTACAAGTACTTTTGTTTGCTAAGATTTAAACATGTAAAACATATAATAATATAATAATTTAAACTTAACAATTTCAAAGGAAATTTAAAGTTAATCCGCCATCTTCTTCATCCTTTAGGGCCTGACCGGAATGTTCTTGATCGTGGAAAGGAGAGGGTCATCTTCGCGTTCTGGGAGGGTCCTTAGCATCTGTGATTTAACTTCCGTGGCGAGAGAGCTGATGTCACTCGCAATCTCCCTGACTGCTTCAGACAAGTCATCACGGGCCTTTCCACTGCTGTCCAGGAGAATACTGGCTGTACCGGGAAGCATCAGGTGTTGAAACTGACGGATCCACAGACAGCGGTTGGTGATGCTCCACGAATCAGTAGTCGACTGTAGAATTGATATTGCTGCATATTCCAGCGCAAGTAGTCTGCAGTCTGCGGAGTGGTTCCTACATCCTTTAGGGGGCCAGCGTAGCCCTGGTGCGAGTGTAATCGACTCATCAGGGACAGATGCCCAATCGCGTTAAGAAGGGGGTAGGAGTTGCATTGCCCCACTTACCAGAAGGGCCTTGGCATGTGATTGCATGATCGTGTTGGCAGACGTTGGCACATAGGGTTCCACCATAGACAATGGAGCTGGAGAATACCTCTCGGCCTCACCTTGAGTCTCAGTGTTTGGGGATGCTGGTAGAGATACAGGTGTCGAACATCTAATGGGTGACAGAAGGCACCGGGCAGAAAAAGGGACTGTTGTTGTCGGTGACATGGATGAAGCGGTGATGGGACTCATAATAGTTGCTGGTGGCGTGAAAACAGATGATGTTGTCAGGGAAGGCAGGTTGGCAGTGATAGGTGTTTGGATTGTGGCTGCAGGCGTCGACATCATGGCTGGAACAGGACTGACGGAAGGTGTGTAAATTGGTAACAGATAAGTTGAAGATGGTGTCTGGCTGGAGAGTGAACTGGTGGCTGTGGAGGCGATGATGGTAGTGACCTCATTGGTTCTCTGGAGAGAGGCAATTGCGGTGGTTGAAGATGGTACATGGATGATCAACGAATATGCAGACAGTGTGGGTAGAGGAGACAAATCAAATGATGGCATGGATTGGAGGGATAGCTGGACCGGTGATGATGGATTAGATAGGTGAATAGACATTTGAGACGGTATAGTGTCCATTTCTGTTTCTCGTATTGCATGGAATACAATGTCGCTCCTCTTCTGCACCCTGGCAATCAACCGATCCTCAATCCCGTCTTTTAAATAGTCAACAGCACCGAATTCATCGAGTCGGATGAATGTTACACTTCCCGAAGATTTACGTTTCCTGGATTTCGCAGATTATTCGCATGCCAACTCCCAACCCTTGATCCATGGCGTTATCTAGAACATGACCTAAATATTTCACCGATTGTTGAGGCTTTATAGTTTGATTATTGCATGTGACTGAGAAGTTTTCAGCCTTTTTAGTTTTCCGTTTACTTCCAAAAACCAAAAACCGAAAACATCGTACAGCAACAAACAGTAAATGTACAAGAATACCATGCATACATTACATGCAGTCAATGAGTACAAATACGTGCATGTAAATCATCATTTAAGCAATTTGATCACATTATTTTATCATTGGCGATATAATTACATGTTCGGTGCGAGATGTTATAATTGTTGAGACTATAACTGAACTACAGCAACTTTGCTCTATCACTCATTCGTGGTATTCTAACATATTGCATGCTGAATGAATGGACAATAACAGCGTATGCTTGTATATTATCCTCTTAAATAGTGATCTTCAAGTTTTATTCTTGCTGGCGGTCCAATATACTTTGTTCGGATTTACATCATGCAAACAACTGTTATCTGAAATTATCTTAACAAAAATAATATTACAGAGGAATAATTATTTCAAAGGGCACCTGCAGATAATACTTCGAAACAAAGAATATTTTAACTGTATCGTTTATCGAATGTTTGGGGCCACATAACAACAATACATGCCATGTTTACCAGAAACAAAGCATAGCATTCAAAGATAGAATTCTTAATTTGGTACACACTACTTCCCTGTAAAGCGTTTTTTTTGCACAAATGTTTTAATAGGTTTGACACGTTTCGCCAATATTGTTTTGTGAAAAATCGTAACGAAATTATTATGCGATATGTAGTATATTCTATTATAGTCAATATGATGTAATAATAGAGACACATTTGTTAATAATTCCAAATTACATTGAAAATAAATAAAGTGTATTCCAGATGAACCTTGTAAAATGATGCCATGATTTAAAGAAAAAATATTGCTAATGATTTTACTTAATTTCAAATAGTGATCCTCCATATATAACAAGTAATTTACCAGGCCTTTTCGTAACTTTATACGATGCTGCTTATGTTTATTTTATTACTATGTTTATCTCTGTGACATAATTGTGTGTGGAATATCTAGTGTTTAGACGATGTACACTGTGCAAGTCTGAATAAATATTTGTATCATCCTGTCTTTTTTGTTTTGATAGTGTTAATGTGTTTATATATATGGTCTAAGATGATAAATTTACTGTGTTCAGTCCGACAGGGATGTCCCTTTAAATCCAAGTACATGTAAACGGTTAATTTCAAACACAGTTATAATTTGTCTCGCGCTTTATAACTGTCCCTGGGAAAACTACCATTCAGGCGTCAGTAGTTTATGACATATTTCAGATATATTTGCAATACCTCTAATCGTGTAATAACTGCAGGTTGAAAAGCATGTCATGAAAGAGCAATCACCATCATGACTAATTGTCAATAATTCATGTCAATGCCCGTAATTAACTGTATGTGTTATATAAAACTTTATACACCTTGATTGTATTACATTGTTATCACAACGGAATATTTTGTCACAAAGGCATATTATTTGGTACACATTGTAGTTCCGCCGTCCTGTGCATTATGTTATATACCTTTCATGCGCTAATGTCTCATCCTTGTATATGTTTTCATCCTTTTAAATGTAAATTTATAGTCAGACTGGTTGACATATATGTGTGTCAGACTAGTTGACGCTTCTGTAATAACATCACGGCGCAGTATTATGTTTAGAACTGTGAATTCCTTTTAGGCTCTTCTTTGATGATTCGCATAGCACCACATCATCAGGGGAATGCACAAATTCGCAAGCTGCTCCTTACATACCAGCGAACAGTGTCACCTATCTAGTGCTTTCGCGACGCGGAAAGCTAACGACATTTGCAATTGCCAATTTTTCTTTTTCATAAGATGTCCAATTGCCTTTTGCATTCTACGAAGATTACCAATCATATTTTCCCATCTATCTACACTGAAAATCGCCGCATGAATAAAACTGATATTAAGCGATTTACTTCTTAAAAATTTAATGCTCTGTCAATTATTAAACCAGTCCTTTTTTATAATATAAACTTACTTTGTGAATTACATATAATATTTCCATAGTGTTTACTTCACAGAGTAAGACTAAGTGAGGTAATTATAACGTATTAGCAAAGAGACATGAGGCATCAAATTTGACCCAGAAACCTTTTGTCACAGAAGATTTTATCTTATTTGATTTTTAATTATAACAAATTAACCAAAATAACTTAAATGTTAATGTGATCACCCAAGTACCAAGCATTACCCGTTAACGTTCGTCGATTCATTATGGATATAATTTGGTTGGTTGCAACAAAATACTTAATCTTATAAAATATATGCGGTGCTTTACAATCAGCATCAAACCATACGTAGTCAATACATCATTACATGAATATTATGTTTTGATACAATATTTGAATTTCATAGATTAATACAAAGTGGCACGTGATATGGTCGTTGACCTATCGACATTGCCTACCCTAGAAAGACGCGAATTAGTTTAATTAATAATATACAAAATTCCGATCGACTTTAAAAACTGAAAACAAAAAATTGAAAGGACTTTATGTTAAAGGAGTGTATGTTTAAGTAAGATTAAGCAGTAATGTCGCTTTATAGCTTCAACAATCAAGTAGTGCGTATACACCTCAGAGCAGAATGAGATTTTATTTTTGACACAGTATGAAGTATATTAAAACATACACAATTCTTTGGATATTCTAACCTGCGTTTTGTAAGATTCCCTTTCATCGCTATCCGATCCACTTTTGCAGTATACGTTGTGCTGATTCTGAGGTCAATGAAACTAGATCTTTTGATTAGCATAATTACATTTTAATGACGAATATTATGTGTTCGGTTTTTAATATCAATCCATGCCATTCTCGCATCCAAAACAACGGTGTCGCATGGGTGTGAAAAGTACAGATATTTACCTGCATCTACACTAGCGTTTTGTATTTTAAGTAGTACACATTTTTATTTACCATTGCGTATTTTTACTGTTTTAAAAGAACAGATGTTCATTTAAACTAACGTATTTTAATGATTTTCAATAGTACAGTTCAACTGCAATCGCCATTGATATTCGTGCCGCCGTTACATAGTAATTTCAGTATACGAACGCACGTAACTTTCAAATAAGAACACACATTGATAAAAAATGTGCCAAATTATGTTCGTTTCAAGAAATGTGCGTAATAGATAGCCACATATATGCCGCCATCCCTTAATTTAGAAAAAGTGCCCAATACGATTTGCGTTCAAGGTAGCCGCGGCATAAATTATCGCAAAAGATCGAGGTCAAACGTGAGCATGGACAGCTACACCCAATAACCGTAGACTTTTCCGATAGCTTTTATCAATAATATAAAGATCGGAGTGTCGAAATGAATTTTGTAACCCTTTTTAAACTTAAAGATAGGTCTTTACAGTGCAAGTTATCGATGATCCACATGGGTACCGAAGCTTTTCATTGGAGCATTAGTTGTGAAAGCATTATACTGACTAAAATATTAACTTGTCGGTGTAATGTTTACGAAGACAGCGAAAAGGAAAGCAAGACGTTCTTTGTCAAAATATACTAATGTATTGTTTGATACTGACACCTGTATAAGATTGTCACATTCATATCCAATATATTTCCGAGCATCACTTTTGCTTGGGTAACCTTGTTCACGTTGCATTTGTAAATGTACAATTTTGTAAATACAATGAAAGAGTATTTTTCTGTTGATAATTGTTCAGTAAATTAAGTAGTACAACTATNCTAGTTTAGTGATATTTGCAAAAAAAAAAGATAATTTTAGTTTTTATCACTAATTTTACACAAAATACACGATGAATCTTGAGTATTTGTCATTTTATACAAATCTTGTTGTCAAAATATATGCATTAACTTGTATTAAAACGACATTTACTGATATTGAAACAAATGTTGTATACACTTTTAAAACGGATTACTTTGTATTAGAATACACATGTATATATCTTCATAGAACATTTATACAGTACGAGACACATGTGTTAAGCAATCAGTCAATATAAACCGATAACGGTATAATATAAGAGTATCGAAAATATAATGATTTACAATTTTACAAATCATATCTTTCCGTCCTAGACGCGATTGTTGATTGACGTGATGCCGACGCATCAACTTTACCGCCTACATATATAAGTAAACGGTTGTTTCCTTACGGTCGACGTGGACAATATGCCGATCGACTTAAAGATCGCTGCATTCAGGTAGTGACCGAGGCCTATATAATACATATATATTATACCACTTCATATTACTTAAAAGAGACAATTTATCCCAAATCAAAATCACACATGTACGAAATGTCCATTTCAAACAAAGACTTCAAATTAACGATCGTCATAATGAAAACATGCTTATTTTACGGCGTTGATTTCGCTTTGTTGAAAACCAATTATAAGTTTACGAACTTTTTTAATTTATCAAAAAGTAACTTTTTATGTACAAACACACTAAATATTACACTATTTATTGTGAACAGGTATTCATAGTTTTGAGAATTGATGTTGTTTACTACAAATGTTTACAACATTGACACGTTTAAAGATTACATATAATGTACTTGTGTATTTCTGAACGTTGTATTACTGTTAAACAAATATTATTCAATATAGACACCATTCGATTTGGTTTGACCTTTTTGTGGTGTATATACTTTTATTGTTGTTTTGCAGTCAGACTCTGCGATTTTAACACGATTCATACCGACACTTCAAATACGTCTATGAAAAGAGACAAGCATGTGTTTTATTACCACACGTCGGCCCGTATTAGATCATAAATCGTACATTTAAGTGTATGTTGTTTCCCGACATTTGACAACTTGCTCGTGAAAGTGTCGTTTGAGTTTGAATATTCTACAGTTCATCCAAAGGACAGAATAAAAATTAGTACGAACGAAGTAATTATAGCCTCTCCTTTTTCACAAAGTACATACACGTCACCACACTTGTTATAGTAGTTTAAACAAATGAAAATGATACATTATGAATGTACGTGCCTTCTTGATATACTTTTTAACGTAACATAACCCTAAAGAAAAAATGTATAATGAAATTTAGTGCAAAGGGTAAACAACGCATGCCTATGCCTTGCCTTACAAATATGAAAGCAGACCCTCGTATCACATGTCACCCTTTTGGGGGTTCTGCATAATCGATGTTTATGATAAAACTATTTTAAACTCAATTGTCATTATTCTTTTTGAATTTAGTCGTTAAATACTAATTCTTGTCATCTTTCGCAATGTACAAATTGGTGGTTTCCTTAAGCACTCATGATATATCTTGTTGAGTCACATTTTGTTGTATTAATACAAGTACTTTTACAAATTAATACATTCATATTTATAAAATGAACTTTATATGCAAGGTTTGTGTTAAGCCCCATTCTGAGAGCGGTACAGCGTTATATCGTGTTGCCTTCATATTGGACGGGATACACGCTGGGCACAAGAATGCTAAAAGGGTTTTAATAGAAAAGAACTTAAAACGTCACTTTTATGGCATCACGTTTCTAGTCCGACATCGGTTTTTCTTTGTATATCTGTAAATGGATTTGTGTTTTTCTATTGTAGATGACGCCGAATGTGTGGCCTATTTTAATAGAATTTACCTTATAAAGAAATTGCCAGATTCATATTATCTTATACATATCTGGTAACATTAAATCCTGAACGAAATGTACTTTATGTAAAATGACGATGCACTAAACAGGTCTTGACAATTTGTAAACGGAAATTCCCTCTCAAATATTGCATTCTGTAAATAGCTTAACGTTGATATGCGTATAATTTGAAAATGTTTCACGTCGGATATTACATTAAACGCTGCAATGTACTGTTATTAGATATAGTAGTTGTTTAATTGTACTTTTATTTGTGTAACATACATGTACTAATATGCCTTTAATTTATGTCTTTTAATATATGTTGTTCTTGCCAATGACTCTTGTCCAAGCATGTTGAAGCTCTGAGTTTACATATATTAACCATGCATGTATAATTATGGACTTAAATGTATCAATGAAGTACTATGTACAATTCTTACTACGTTTGCACAATGTATGTGATAAAAAATATCAGTAGTTTGTATTACCATTTTCAAAATAAACAAATACTAATTTATTTATTTTTTCTAAAAATTCCAGTGAAGAAGTTGTTTTTAAATTACTTATTTAATAACAATATCAATAATACTAATACTTCTTATAATGATAATAATATTGATAGTAATAGTAATAGTATTTTAATTATCAGTATTATTAAAATTATTATTATTATTATTATTATTGATAATAATGCTGATGCTGCAAATCTGCTGCTGCTACTGTTGTTGCTGCTTACATACTAGATTTAGCGCCCTACAACAAATTACTTCAAAGCATTGTAATACTAGAACCTGATAAGTGTGCTCAGTCTGCAAAGGAGTTTTTGTTACAGAGTATGCCATAAGGCCGTCTCAAAAGGAGTATTTGTAACAGAGTATGCCAGACGGCCGTCTGAAAGGGAGCATTTGTAACAGAGTATGCCAGAAGGCCTTTTGAAAGGGAGTGTGTGTAAAAAAAATATGCCATACGGCCGTCTGAAAGGGAGTATTTGTTACAGAGTTTGCCAGAAGGTCGTCTGAAAGGGACTTTTTGTTACAGAGTATGCAATAAGGGCGTCTGAAAGGGAGTATTTGTTACAGAGTATGCCAGAAAGCCGTCTGAAAAGGAGTATGTGTTACAAAGTATGCCAGAAGGCCTTTTGGAAGGGAGTATTTGTTACAGAGTATGCCAGATGGCCGTCTGAAAAGGAGAATGTGTTAAAAAGTATGCCGTAAGGCCGTCTGAAAGGGAGTATTTGTTACAGAGTATGCAATAAGGCCGTCTGAAAGGGAGTATTTGTTACAGAGTATGCCAGAATGCCTTCTAAAAGGGAGTTGTTGTTACAAAGTATGACAGATGGCCGTCTGAAAGGGAGTATTTGTTACAAAATATTCCAGTAGGCCGTCTGAAAAGGAGTATGTTTTACAAAGTATGCCAGAATGCCGCCTGAAAGAAAGTATTTGTTACAAAGAATGCCAGAAGGCGGTCTGAAAGGGAGTATTTGTTACAGAGTATGCCCGAAAGCCGTCTGAAAGAGAGTATTTGTTACAGAGTATGCAAGAAGGCCTTCTGAAAGGGAGTTTTTGTTACAGAGTATGCAAGAAAGCCTTCTAAAAGCAAGTGTTTGTTACAGAGTATGCCAGAAGGCCGTTACGCAAATGAAACTACATTCCACTCAATCGTTGATAAGATGCATTGACACTGAATGAGTTTGATAGAGTTTAATAGTACAAACAATACATTAATGTGTTTAGCTAATGTAAGTGAATTTATCATGTGTTTTTAACAGACATTAATACAGATACATATTAATAAGCGTGAGCTAAAAGACCTTGTGAAGCTATAACACACACTACAGAACAATGTTATAATGATGACTGGATTCAAAACTTCTTACAGACGATAAGTCTATGTTAAAGTACATTTTTTGTAAATGGATCCTTTATAAATATATTGTGTTAACATTCTAGTATATACCTTCTTAGGACGGTAAAACTATTGGCACGCTTTAAGTCAGATAATCACCACATCACTACATTACTACATTCGTGAGCAAATAATTTATTATTTAAAATCATAACACTTAAAATCGTCTGGCCCTTTGTGTCACGTGATTGCAAACGTCTACATCAAAAGTGACGCATACACACCATATAATTAACACAAAATAGAAGCTACTGGTGTTATCCACTTTAATATACCGAATGACATGTTATAGAGTCATCAGATAACAACAGCAATTAGGAAAAATGATACTCATCATGAAAACTTAGGCGTTCCCAATCTGCCTAATACTCGTCATAAATGACATGTCAATTCGACTAATTGTGCATAAATCAATTGCAGAGTCGATAATGCATTCTTCGTTGGATGAATTGGTTTTGCAGTAAAAACAGAGAAATAAAATAAAATAGTTATTGTGAACAAGGATTCATAGTTTTGATAATATATATGTTAATAAACATTGATGTTGTTTACTATATATGTTAACACCAATGCAAACTTTTAAGATTACATATTATGTGCCAGTGTTACTAATTCTATCACATTGCTTAGTATTACTTAACGTTTTATTACTCTGAAACAAATATGATCAAATATAAACACTATTCGATTTGCTTTGACTTTGTTTGGTATATATAATGTCGTTGTTGGTTGTAACAGTAGGCCTCTGCGATTTTTACACGATGCGTACGTCAGCCTTTATTAGATAAAAAACGTGTATTTAGGTGTATTTATTTGCGACCTTTGACAACGTGCTCGTGAAAGTGTCGTTTGCGTTTGACTATTTTACAGTTCAACCAAAGGACAACACATCGTAATGAAAAATTAGTATGAAAGAATAAATTATGACCTCTTCTTTATTCACAAAGTGGCCACACGTCCCCACACTTGTTATAGTAGTTTAAACAAATAAAACTGATACATTATGAATATAGGTGCGTTTTTGCTATACGTTTCCGCGTTTTATAACCCTAAAGAAAACTGTATAATCAAATCACCTTTTTGAATTTAGTCTTTAAATACTATTGTACGTCATCTTTAAAAATGTACACATGGGTGCTCGTGATCTCATTAAGCACTTACGATATATCTTGTTGACTCGCATTTTGTTGTACAAATACAAGTATTTTTACAAATTTTGACATTCATATTTATAAAATAAACTTTATATGCAGGGATGTTGTTAAGCGCCATTCTTAGAGCGTTACAGCGTTTCAACTTGTTGCCTTCGATATAAAAGTGGACATTGGTACACGCTGGGCACAACACTGTTAAAAGGGTTTAAAAAGATAAGGACTTCAAAACGTCACTTTTATGACATCACGTTTCTAGTCCAACATCGGTGTTTCTTTGTATATCTGAAAACGGATTTGTGTTAGTCTTTTGTATATGACACCGAATGTGTGGCCTATTTTAAAACGGCCACCTGAAAATCTTTACGAAACCAAAATTTCGCAAACTTAATTACCCTTTTTCTTGAATATTTGCTTCTTTGAGATAAAATATGCGATAAAAGTCTTATTTTTGATTAATAATTGGTTATTTTTGCATACAAAAATGTGTTTTGTTCCCAATGAAATTTAAAAGCAAAGTTGGTCCACCCATGGGATTTTTCGAAAATCAGATTGGCTTTTACTTTTTCCCATGGGATTTTTCGAGATAATGATAATGATAATGATAATGATAATAATTATAATAATAATAATAATAATAATAATAATAATAATAATAATAATAATAATAATAATAATAATAATAATTAATATGCTATAAATGTTTCTTAACAAACAATCATAAAACTCTCATATTTGTAATTACAAATAAATATAACTACACCTTGTACAATGTTCGTTTATATTTAGATTTCTTGTAATTGTCTTGAGCAATAGAAGTAAATTCTTACCATATTTGACAGTGTGTTGTGTCTTACTAATGTAAACAGCGATATATGTATTATGATGTTAATTTGTAAACTGTTCACATTGGCTTGAGCATACGTGCTCATACCACTCCTTAATCAAATTTATGAGTAACTTGATCTATTCTTTATAAAGATTAATATGTATTAATAAAATGAATTAAAGTAATGCAATTTTTTATTTCCAGTATTACACAAATGAGTTTGGATGTTGAAATCCATCCAGTTCATTCAATTACATTTTAACATTGTAATTTCACGCAGTCATTTTAATGTGAATTTTAATTTAATTCTTCAAAATGGGGTTGGTCTATTGAAATACACATATTTATAAACGATTAAATATTACTTTATTTAACAAAATACTGCAACCCGCAGTCCAACAACGGTACAAGTCTTATATTTTAATTCGTATGCAATTACAATACGATGTGTATATAGAAAACAATATGCATATGGCGTTGATTTGTATGTTTTTTATTTAAATTATCTACAAAGCACTTTGATGTCCCTTTATCTTGCCATGCGATTATTTTACGAATGCTTTGTATAAAAGAGCTACTTTATACATGAGGAACTCGGATAGAAAGTTATTAAAAACAGCAATAATTGAACATAATGAGTAATTATCTAAACTCATTGTAAGTTTACTGCTCATTTTGTAAAGTTAAATCCGTTTTAAAAAAGTGGTTTCTTAATGCAATTACAAAACTTTATTAAGAAAACATTGCAAAATTATGTAGGAACGAATGCTAGTTCAAATAATGTAATAGTGATTTCAAAACATTTAAGTAAATCAAATTAGAAATGAAGGACAAGTCCAAGCCTTGTTTGGTTAAATCGAACATGAAACGAGTATTTCCTTTACATAATTAAAACGTGTAACTTTACGATAGAAATATACACATGTAAATTGTGGCGGTGTTTGAAACTTAGTCAAGCAAAATTAACTAAACACAATGGACATATAAAATACGATAATTTCGAGTAGTTGATATATTTCGCATATAGATGAGTACGAAAAGCAGTAATAGATCAAACAAAACACAAATAGAGTTTGAATGAAAGAACACGATACATAAAAGATATGTATTTTCAAAAATCGAGAAATGCTTCAAATATGATTTGAACACATCATTAAAACAAATTGTTATTACCTAGCACAAATTCAGTAGCAGATGCTATGTCAATGACATAGGCCTTATTAACGTATAGCATTATTTAAGTGTAAGATGGTATTATCATTGTATGTGAGGTTATATTACATTGCTTCACTCGTGACTCCGCCACTCGTGAAAATAGGTTTTATATAATCACTCATGGTATAATAAAACCATCTTACACTGAAATCAACGAATATTACATTGACATCAAAAGATGATACCGAATAAAGACTGACCTTTATAAATGCAACAAAACGTTCAATCTAGGTATAGATAATATTGACAAAACTCCATAAATTAGAGAGAAATTCTTATCAACCCGACCTAGTCTTTTACTCAGGAAAGTTACAAACTGTACACTACATGCGAATACATGCGACACGATAAAACACATAAACAAGATTTCAGCTCTGGAGTCACCGCATCGGGAAGCTCCATGTAAACCATTGAGAGTTTACCAGTTGAATGGCTCGCCGAACCTCACACTAAGTCATTTATCAATCACTATCACACCCACGTGTAAATAAAAAAAGCGTTTATCTGCTGTATTTAATGGCTCTATTATCCTACCCATAAAACATATGTTCTTGCCTTTAGTTTGCCAACATTAACACATAGTAGTTTACATGCCTCGTGTTCAGGATATTACACATTAGCAGCTGTCAAACAAAAGAATGTTTTGTACCTATGCTTTTATAATGGTATTAATTCTGAAAGAAAACATATTCATGCAGTCACGTATTTGTGTTTTCTATGTTGTTCATTCACAACGAAATAATATGCTACACTAGACATTGGATGGAAAACTGTTTATTAGAACCAATATAATACTGGAAATGGAGAAGTCAACTTTACTGATGAAACACTCACACGCTGATGGTTATTTAACCAATTAAAACAAATGCGTATTTGGTATCGCAATAACTTCACCAAAGCCCTCGTTGATATACAGTGATGTCTTCATGAAATTCTGTATAACATTTGAAAAATAATTTTAATTAGTAGGTATCCAGTGGTTGTTCATTTTTCAAAGATCTCTTCCGCTGTTATGAACTGATTTTACAACTATCAGATATATCCGCAAATGCACACATATTTATATAACATTGTTATATTTATGGGGCATGGTTTTATGAAACGCGTTACAATGCAACAATGTAAGCATGAACACAAATCACCTTCAGACCAACATGGGGTTAAACATTATGCTATATGAACGGCATAAAATAATCGCCAGATCAATCTTTGGTGCGGTATATTTTTTTATATTCAAGGCATACGTGTTGACTTGATTTATTTAATAGCAATTTATAATTGTAATGGAATGTTGAGTTTTGTATATTCATTATATAAATGATGAAGGCATAACACGAGCATGTTCTTGCAATATCAAGTGTTATTAAATAACGAAGACCGTAAATGCTTATTTTGTAAATATCATGTCATCTCTAAAGAAGCGGTTGTATATTGCACCTGTCCGTCGGTCGGTCGTTCGATCGGTTAGTCGTTTTGTCGGTCGGAGGGTCAGTCGGTCCATCAACTATTTCGTATCGCACGACATCTGGAGAGTGATTTGACATTTGATCATGCAAATGTGTATGGTGGTTTCTTTGAAGAAGTGAAGAGGCCTATTTTTTTAAGGACAACATACCAAAGGTATCGGGATGTTTCCGCTTGAGTTTAGTTTCCAAGCGATAACTTGAGAACGTTTCGACGTACGGTCATTTAAATTGGTGCGATGTTACTTTGGAGGAAAGCAAGACGCTTATTGATGTGTATGTTAATATGTAAAGCTAACAAGGGACGGTAATACAACATTTGTTTCCGGACATTGTGTACAGAATGCTTTAACGTATGCAAACGGATATATTGGACACTTGGCAGGACCTGTTGATTTAGAAGTCGAATGTTAAGGACCGATTGAAACATTGAATAACCAGTTTAATATAGCTGTTATTGCCTTATTAACCACAGGCAATCTTACAATACAACGAGTCCAAGCACTTCTATAATACTCAATATTTGTTAATTAGGAGTAACTATTTAAAGGCGATAAATGCTTTAACAAAATTATGTTTGTTAAAATTATCACCGGTTTCTGTTTTCAGATATTTGTTTAAATAACAGATGTTAACTATTAAATAGTATTCGATACTATTATACATTATTGCTTTATTATCTTAATCGTATACAATGCTCCAATGTTATGGTCATTACATGTATCAGCTGACACATAAGGCGTAAACACAAGGTATTGGTTTCAACTCACAATAATTTGTTTAAGATATTCCAAGTAGAGTTGTCGATCATTTTTGCAAAATGCACTAAACAACTATCAAGTGTGCGGTCAGTTTTGCTACATACGATCATATTCACTAAATTAAATAAACTAACTTTAAACTTGATTTGCGCTTTGATTAAATAAGTAATCGTCACACTTATAGTTCAAGTACATGCATATATACTCGTTGAATAAATTAATATTACATGTTTTCTATGTTTTAAATGAAATGTGATTACGTTGTTCCCTCATATTGCAATAGTGTTTGTCTCTAAACAGATTAAACGACGTTTAATCAGTATCACTCCGATATCTGCGCCAGCAGGTACATGTGTTTTAAGCAGAAAATAAAAAGGTATCTCAGTAGTCTAGGACGTAATTATAGAATAAATCAACCCACACACGAGGCTCTGGGTGTTTCATATAGTTCTTTCCTCAAAAACGTATGGACTCGATTGTTACTAACGTGGTAAATGCAATTATAAGATCGAAGGCCGTTGTCTGTTCACAAGAAAACATCCGAATGTTTTGCATTGCGAACATATTCGTAAGTAAAATATTTTGTTAATGAACAGAGTAGATAATCGGTCTGTTATTTTATTCAACGAATGTGCATTTAATCAAGCTCCATTTGAACCGCTGATGTTTGGCGGCTGATGCAAGTACACTGTTTGAACAAGTGATACTGATCAAACAATCAATTCTGACTGTTGTCCAGAAAAAAATCGTGTCGTGCCTTGTTTTTTATAAATAAATAACTCTTGAAAAGACACCTTGATAAATACATCTTTGTTGTAAAAATTACGGATTACATATATTGTTTTCATGCGCACTTACGAAAAACGTAATTGTGTTCCATAGCATTGATTTATTTACGGGTATGGTTTGGTATGAAATGCCTTGGGGAGTCCATGTAATTCCTACACATAATACAATAAGACTAAAAACGCTAATGTGTAGGCAACTCGCATTGTTTCCGTCGTTATGGTAACTTCCAAACGATAGAAACTACCATGCATTTGCGTGTCATTGTACAATTTATAAAATATTTTAAAATGATTCCATATGTAACGTCCTTTCTTCCATCTATGTAAAAACATCGCATACTGATATGATCGTTAATGTGCGTAGAATATCAATTACCAAACACATGTATGTATCTTTTCCGATGTATTTGTCGGTATAATAATTTTAATAATTACATGATGCTGCCAAGTTTTATATTAATGTTTCTGTAATCGCAATATCGAAGCAAATACAAATGTCCATAGTTCCTCGTAGTATATTGGTAGGTGTTGAACCACAGTATATAGGTTCCGAATGTCCTTTGAAGTATGCAAATGAAAATACGTGATATGTTTAAGGTTTCGAACTAAAATAACTTGCCTATGTAATCCAACAACTTGAATTTCCATTTATTAACAAAGCAATGTTCGATGTAACGAAAACCATATGCACTATGTGTAGCTATATGTATAACATGCGATGACATTAATATGAAACAAGTAATGCTTCTCTTCTATGTTTTAGATTATTGTCCCAATAATGCCTTTATATGTGTCAGCTAGCGTTATCCAAAACCTTATGTTTTAATTACTTATAATGCATTTCATGAAAATAAAGCTACGTTAGCAGGGGACAATTCTAATCATGACATACGCATTACGCATATATTCAGCCCATTAAGATACCTGGATCAACGCTGTCAAGTATAAACACAGTTGAAGTCTGGCTGCAGTACCAGAAGAGAACCATTTAAAAACACAATCATCAATAATTCATGTCTTCGTGTATTTCAGAATGCAAAAGGTTTTTCTCATGTGTCGTGACTTGTAATCAAATAGTTTTCTTATAGTATCATAATGCTCCTAAAAGTGTAAAACAGGTGTCTTCGTGCCGTGATTAAAGGCAATCAAAGACGTTAATGAGACAACCTGAATACATTATCGGCCTACTGTTCTTGGGTTCGGCGCGAAAATAAAACACGAGACAGCCTTCATTAATGTATCATGGTTTAAAACGTGCAACAGCATTAATAATAAAACTCACTATATTTATTGTTTAAATTGATTCAATGTTTTGTGTTTGTGATATCTA
This sequence comes from Dreissena rostriformis, assembly GCA_007657795.1. Classification (NCBI taxonomy): domain Eukaryota; kingdom Metazoa; phylum Mollusca; class Bivalvia; order Myida; family Dreissenidae; genus Dreissena; species Dreissena rostriformis. Next base: position 48,765 of record VMBQ01000473.1, on the reverse strand, counting down.
TTTATAGATTACTTTGTCAAAAGGTTTGCAATTCTATTCTTAATTATTCACTTTCATGGAATTAAGCACTTGTTTCCCACGAATATATATATTATATTCAAAAGTATTCAACATATTATCACAATCCTTTTTCTCAATGTCGAACGTGACTGGTAGAAATACACGCACAAGTGATATGCATACTAAACATGATCTATACAAAACTAATATTTCGATAACGTAATTGCAATATTCATATTTTCAATTGGAACAGTGGATACAAATGAAAATGTATTTAACTTATGGTCTCATGATAAATGTGTACGTTCTTTTCAATCGATGTTTACTCCAAAGTTGGGGCTCAACTATTTTAGGCAACACAATGTACAATCATTAAGCTAAGCACCACTATCTGATTTAGTTATTGCATTCAACTTGACGGTTAACAGCTCAGTAACAATCTGCCCGTGCCTTGATTGTGTCACGTTGACAAATACATTTATGTTGCTTGTGTTAGTGTCGCATGTGATCGGATCAATCTACAATAGCAACAATAAAACGAACAGGTATTTTGAACCTATCCTTAGCGGATGGTGCTAACTTAGTTTAAAATAAATACATGCGATCGCATGTTTTCGCTTATGCGCATGAACAAAGAAATGCCATTGAACTTTAAGTTATAACTATTCATTCTAACCAAATTAACTAAATACCTTAAGTAATTGTATTGATACACTCCTGGCGTACGCACATAACTACTTTTACATAGAAATAAAATGGAAAATCTTACTCTGTCTTATTTGTTCTCACCTCTCATGGAATAAATAATACATTTCATAAGTAGCGCTTAACTCTGATAATACATTTAGCGATAATGGAACATGCTATCCGAATGATCGCAAATATGAAAGTTGTATAGTAAGGGCGCAAACCATGGACCTCTTACAAAGATCGGAGAACATGCACCGAGAACAACAAACTTTAAAGATTTAGGAATGGCATTTGATGTTGATTTAAAGAAAATGCTAGAAATAAACTTCTCAAGTAAACTTGAAAGGCTGCACAATATCATAAACTTGTGGAAGAGAAGAACTTTAACATCCCTAGGAAAGATAACTGTTGGTAAATCACTATTACTGCCCCTTTTTACACACCTGTGTATAGCTCTTCCTAGTCCAGGAGAAAAAGTTTTAAAACAAATAAATAGCCAGTTTTTTTAATTTTGTATGGGATGGACCAGCAAAAATTAAACAAAATATTTCTATTAAATCATACGATGATGGAGGGGTTGTCATGACTGATATATATGCTTTTCAAAAAAATGAAAATGACATGGTTACTTAAAATGGTTTGAAGTAATGGAAAATGTTTCCAACAAAAAATTACAAATAAAAGATAATGATAAGTTTAAAAAATGTTTTTGGAGAGATTTCCTTACATGTTACATTGAGTATATTAATAAACAAAATAACAGTAAGTGTGAAGATATCCTTGATATGCCTTTATTTTATAACCACAATTTTAAGATAGGTATGAATATTATATATAATAAAAATATGTATGATGGAGGAATTAGATATGTAAAAGAAATAGAAAATTTCATTGGTGTTAAAATTAACTTGCTATTTTATGAAGGTTGAATCAGAACTGTGAAGGCATTTATCAGATTATCAGGACTTCCATTTATAAAAAAAGCCAAATATACAATGTGCATTTATATCATGTTACTTTAATACCATTGTATTTGGGTATAATCAAAACAAACTTGTTTATAAATGTTTTAGCTATAAAACAGATATACCTACTTGCCATTCAAAATGGAGTACACTTTTTAATAGCGTGGACTGGACAAAAGTGCATGCACTTGCTTTTATTATATCTAGGGACACATACACTCAGTGGTTCCAGACAAGAATTGTTCACAGAATCTAAGGAACCAAATCTTTGTTATTTAAAATGAACATTGTTCATGACAATTTATATTCCTTCTGTAATGAAAATGAAGAACCATATTACATTTATTTTGGGACTGCATTTTTACAAAGATAATTGTAAATTATAATGTAAATGTTTTAAGATCACATAATGTGCAAAAATGTACTGAGATTTCATGTCAAAAAATGTTATTTGGGTGTACAAGTATTAACATGACTGATATTAATATTCTTGTTCTTAAAATTAAAAAGTATATATTTGTATGCAAGAGAAAGGGTAAATTTCCTTCAATAAGGGGGCTGAATAACTCTTTTGGGTAGCATTGGAAATTCAATATAAAACATTATCAGGAAAAAGAACTTCTAAACTGGTTAATTGTTAAACTTTTTGTAGATCGATGAATAGTGTTATCTTAAATTGGGTCGTGTGCTTAAACTATTCAATACCATGGTCATTTGTTAATGTTTATAATTTTCTGAAGTCCAAACGTTCGATAAAGTTTATAATTTTCTGAAGTCCAAACATTTTCCTTTTTTTGTATCATAACATGGCATTAGTGTATGTGTCTGTGTGTGTGTGTGAACTGTATGATTGTGTCTATATAATGGAATGCATGGATTTTTTTACCTCTATTGTTTGAATTGTTAAACAACTATATTGTATACTAACAAAACTAACACATGTAAACTAACGAAACAATTTGTAATGTATGTAGGTGAATAAACGCTATAAATTAAAAAAAACAGGAGGCATCGAAAACAGAAAATGAGCTATAGATGCCAATTTATTTAAGGACAACATGTCAAATATTAATTTATCTAGATGATTTAGCTTGAAATTGGTTTCCCAATGATAACTTAAGCACGTTTCGACGTACGATCATTTAAATTGGTGTTATTTGGGAGTAAATGAAGACGCTTATTGATTTTGATGCCAATATGTGAAGCTTACAAGGGACGGTAATACAAAATGTGGTTCCACACTTTAAGTAGAGAATGCTTAAAGGTATATATACATATAAACGGATATGTTTGATTCTTGGCAGGACATATCGATTAAAAAGTCAAACTTCATGGACTGATTGTTACGTTGAATTAACAGTTTAATATCACGGATTTTGCTTGTTAACCACAGGAAATCATACCATACATATGAGTCCAAGCACTTCTATAACACTGAATGTTTGTTAACCCTTTTAGCGCTGGAACCGGATTTTGAAGGCCTTTGCAAACAGTTTGGGTCCAGATGAGACGCCACAGAACGTTTGCTATTCTGATAGTATTCTTTGAAAAAAAAAAATGATAATTTAAGAAATTTAGCAGACAACATTTTAGCAGACGACAAATTTCCCAGCATGCAAAGGGTTAAAATGGGGAGTTACTTTTTTACAGGCGATACAGGCTTTTTACAAAATGATGTTTGTTCAAATTATCATCGGTTTCTTATTTAATGTTTTTTAAGAATCATATATAGCATATTAAATAGTATTCGATACTATGTAATTTATAGTTTTATTATACTAATCGTATACAATGCTGTAATGTACAATTCGGTATATTTGTCAGCTGGCATAGAAAGCGTAAACAAGTTGTTTGTTTCAACTAACCCAGCCGACAATATGTTTTATGGTAATCAAAATAAAATTGAGTTTTTGATCATTTTTGCAAAATGCACTAAATAACTATACAATTTGCGGTCAGTATTGTTACATTCGATCATATTCACTAAATTAGCTAACTTCAAGCTTGATTGGTGTTAAGATTTAAAAATAAATCGACACAACCATAGTCAAGTACATGTTTATATACTGGTTGAAAAAGGTAATTTGCGTTGACATGTGTTCAATTTTTTTTATGAAATGTGATTGCGTTGTGCCTTCAGCGGGCAATATAGTTTGTCTCTCTGCAGATTAAAGGACGTTAAATCAGTATCACTCCGATATCAACGCCGGCAGTAACATGTGTTTCTAGCAGGAAATAATTTGTTATCACAGTTGTCTAGGAAGTAATTAAGGACAAAATTTAATGAAACCGGTTGAATGGCTCGCCAAACCTCACACTTAGCCAATATTAATCAATAGCCCACCCACGTGTAAATATAACAACTATCTGATTTATTTAATGGTTGTATTATCCCACTCATAAAACATCTTCAACTCGTCCCTTTAGTTTGCGACCTTTCAAACATAGTTTAAATGTCTTGTGTGCATCTTGATAGTCTTCATTAGAAGCAATGAAACAAAAGGGTGTTAATATGCATATTTAATTGTCTTAACTAAGATAGAAATCACATATAACCGGTCAGTTTGTTGTTCTGTGTTGTTCATGCAAAACGAAAATACTACACTATTAATTGGTTTGACAATTGTTTATATTTTAACCAAAATAATCAAATATTTAACTTGAGCCTCGATCTGTGAAAAGGTGGTTTAATGCATGTGCGTTAAATTCGTCGTCCCAGTTTACTATATGCAGTCCGCATAGGATAATCAGGGACGACACTTTCCGCATAAATTGGATTCGGGTAAAGGCCAGTCTTTCTTCAAACCAAAACAACAATGACATCGGAAAGTGCCGTCCCTTATAAGCCTGTGCGGACTGCACCGGCTCATCTGGTACGACACTTTACGCACATGCATCTAACCCCTTTTCTTAGACCGCGTCTCTTGTTGATGTAGCCCTGGAGGTCAGGTGTTCATGCAAAGCAAAAATGCATCATGCACAATACTTGTAAAACAAATGATGCATTACTTTGTATTTATTTATTTTCAAAATATTGAAAAAATAATGCTTTGTATTTAAAACAAAAACTTAATAAAGCCCAACACTGTTTAACCCATGATTAACGCGCAAGGAAATTGTTGAACTTTTCGTCTTCTGGGACATGTATGCTCTCTATTTAAAAGATGTATCTAATATCAAAGTGCTATTTGGTGTTATCGCATGCGAGAGCACGAAAAACAAAGTTATTCAAATTTGAGCCTGTGAAATTCCAGGATATCATAAGTTCTGGGGGTTTTCTCATTTATATCATGAATTGTATATTACTAAGAATCGGTGTGGCAAGCCTTTAGAAAGTTCAAAAAGTGAAAGCACGTTTTGTGTTGCAAATCTGTTTGGAAAGTCCATCAAGAAACGCAACGTTTAAATAAAATAAAATAAAACCTACCAATGCGTACGTGTTGTAACAGGTAACTAAGAACGTTATCTAATCAGTAGTATTTAAGCTATCATTTAAGTTATTGCAGATGCTAAGTACTATTTCGTTTCTTATTAACATTAATATTTAACTGGTCATCCACAAAAACCCAGTTTATTTATGAAACATGTACTCCAATTGTAACGAATTAATATCGTCCCTCTCGGAATTTTAAGTATACGGACATGTGTTCAATGCATTTAATCCATTCGCTTTGTAACTTTTGTATACCAGAAAAGCTCAAAAATAATATGACTTTTTCACAAAACAAATTTTTGCTTGTAAAGGCGGTGACATCGAAAATATGGTAGTAATCTTTTGAAATACATTAAGATAAAAAACAATTGTCTGCAATTATCATGATCTGTTATAGATGATGCCAAGAAAACAAATTGCAGCACAATTGTATGCGAATTAAAAATAAACAGAGATAATGTTATAGATTAACATCGTTATAATAACATAAGGATTCCTGTAACGAGATCAAGTTAAATAATATAGTAGTGTATATTAATAAGTAAACAAAACATAAACATATGTATATCTAATTGATTACAAATATATTCTTTCGAGGATGGTCTTTAGTTTTTCCCTATTAGTAAACTTTACCGATGTTACTGGGAGGAAAGGAAGACGCGTATTGATTTTGAGGTCAATATGTAAAAGTCACAGGTGACGGTAATACAAGATTGTTTCCGCACAGTATGCATAGAGTGCTTTAACGTATCTAAATGGTTTCGTTGGATACTTGGTAAGACCTGTTGATTTAGAGGTCGAACGTCAAGGACCGATTGACACAGTGAATACACAGTTTAATATCAATGATATTGCCTTGTACACCACAGGAAATCACACAATACAAATGAGCCAACGCACTTATGGCCTGCTGTGTGAATGTGTGTAAATGGGGAGTTACTTTTTTCAGGCGATAAATGCTTTTACAAAATGATCTTTGTAACAATTTTGACCGGTTTGTTGTATGTGTTTTTTAAATATTAGATGTTCATCATTGAATAGTATTCGACATAAGTATACAGTATTGCTTTATTATATTAATCGTATTCAATGGGACATAAGGCGTAAACAAAAGTTATTTGTTGCCACAAACATGACCGACAATAGTTTTTGCGATGACGTAACATTGTGTTTGGTATTCCAAGTTGAGTTTTCGATCATATTTGCAAAATGCACTAAATAACTGTAAAGTTTTCAGTTTTGCTAAATTCGATCATATTTACTTAATTAAGTTAACAAAGACTCAATTAATTAAAAAAAAATACTGTTTTATAGAGATTTAGCAGATTTCTTATGTCATTGCATATTCGTTTTACATTTGGGAATTGTCAATTTGTTTAAATAAAACAATTTTAAAGTTTAGCAGACCTACCTACCCTATATTTTGAAGTTGTTAATGGAAACAAATAAATGTTTGAAGCAAAATTGTACATTACATCGACACGCTTTATTTTATTCAATTTTAAATGTCAACGTGCGTTTTGAAAGGTTGTGTCATCCAGTGGTTTCTTGCGAACATGTTTTGGTGTTGAATCTAGTAAAAACGTTTGCTTGATGTTTTGGTTAAATAATAAATCGTCACACGTATCATTCAAGTGCATGTGTATATATGTGTTAAATAAAGTAATATTGCGCTTACATATTTTCTATTGTTTATATAAAAACTGACTGATAAAGTGTTGTCTCTATACAGATTAAAATACGTTTAATCAATATCACTCCGATATCTTTGCCAGAACTTTCATGTGTTTTGNTAACTTTTGTATACCAGAAAAGCTCAAAAATAATATGACTTTTTCACAAAACAAATTTTTGCTTGTAAAGGCGGTGACATCGAAAATATGGTAGTAATCTTTTGAAATACATTAAGATAAAAAACAATTGTCTGCAATTATCATGATCTGTTATAGATGATGCCAAGAAAACAAATTGCAGCACAATTGTATGCGAATTAAAAATAAACAGAGATAATGTTATAGATTAACATCGTTATAATAACATAAGGATTCCTGTAACGAGATCAAGTTAAATAATATAGTAGTGTATATTAATAAGTAAACAAAACATAAACATATGTATATCTAATTGATTACAAATATATTCTTTCGAGGATGGTCTTTAGTTTTTCCCTATTAGTAAACTTTACCGATGTTACTGGGAGGAAAGGAAGACGCGTATTGATTTTGAGGTCAATATGTAAAAGTCACAGGTGACGGTAATACAAGATTGTTTCCGCACAGTATGCATAGAGTGCTTTAACGTATCTAAATGGTTTCGTTGGATACTTGGTAAGACCTGTTGATTTAGAGGTCGAACGTCAAGGACCGATTGACACAGTGAATACACAGTTTAATATCAATGATATTGCCTTGTACACCACAGGAAATCACACAATACAAATGAGCCAACGCACTTATGGCCTGCTGTGTGAATGTGTGTAAATGGGGAGTTACTTTTTTCAGGCGATAAATGCTTTTACAAAATGATCTTTGTAACAATTTTGACCGGTTTGTTGTATGTATTTTTTAAATATTAGATGTTCATCATTGAATAGTATTCGACATAATTATACAGTATTGCTTTTTTATATTAATCGTATACAATGGAACATAAGGCGTAAACAAAAGTTATTTGTTTCCACAAACATGACCGACAATAGTTTTTGCGATGACGTAACATTGTGTTTGGTATTCCAATTTGAGTTTTCGATCATATTTGCAAAATGCACTAAATAACTGTAAAGTTTTCAGTTTTGCTAAATTCGATCATATGTACTTAATTAAGTTAACAAAGACTCAATTAATTAAAGAAATACTGTTTTATAGAGATTTAGCAGATTTCTTATGTCATTGCATATTCGTTTTACATTTGGGAATCGTCAATTTGTTTAAAGAAAACAATTTTTAAGTTTAGCAGACCTACCTACCCTATATTTTGAAGTTGTTAATGGAAACAAATAAATGTTTGAAGCCAAATTGTACATTACATCGACACGCCTTATTTTATTCAATTTTAAATGTCAACGTGCGTTTTGAAAGGTTGTGTCATCCAGTGGTTTCTTGCGAACATGTTTTGGTGTTTGAATCTAGTAAAAACGTTTGCTTGATGTTTTGGTTTAATAATAAATCGTCACAAGTATCATTCAAGTGCATGTGTATATATGTGTTAAATAAAGTAATATTGCGCTTACATATTTTCTATGGTTTATATAAACACTGACTGAAAAAGTGTTGTCTCTATACAGATTAAAATACGTTTAATCAATATCACTCCGATATCTTTGCCAGCACTTTCATGTGTTTTGCACAGAACATAATGTGTTATCTCAGTTGTCCGAGAAGCAACTAGAGAATATATGAATATATAGATGAGGCTCCTAGTCGGTGTAGTCATTCGTATGTTTACAAAAGTATATACTTGTTTGTAACTAACTTTGTTAATGCTATTTGTAAACCGAAAGCCGTTGCATATTAACACGCAACAGTTTCTTACGTTTTTGATTGCGAACATATCAACAAGAAACCAAGTTGATGACCATCTAGATACTGAACGAAGCGGAATATTCTGAGTAAATGTATTTTTTATGTTATAATAATGACATTTTTACAATAACATATGCAAATTGTTTACTTGTAAATGACCTTTCAAACAAGTTATATTGTACAGAAAACTTCGTGTTGTATCTTTGTTATATCTTTTTTTGTTATGTGCACTTTCAATGGAAGGTTTAAGATAATAGTCAGTGTAAGATTCAATAATACAAGCACATTCATACAGTGGGTCAGATTGAAGTAAAATAAATTTACGTTCCTTATCGATATGCGTCAAAGAGGAAACAGAAAGAGAGCAAAGTGCACTTAGTAATTTATGTTTACCCCCATTTTGTAATAACGTGTAGCAGAGCATTTTTCTTGTATGTCCTTTATATCACAGTTTGCAAGGCCGGTATCATTTTAAGAAAATTATGTCTTCTTTCAATAAATGCAGTCATAAATACATGGTCTCGCAACTTCTAAGAAAGTAAAATTCGCCCAAAGGCAAGCACTCTCGGAAAACCGAGTTTTAAAATTTCGACAAAAGCGCATTGCTTCAATAAACGCACCCCAAACGTTCATCTATCAGCGTAATTTCCAATAAAAGGCATCAAAATTAAGCAAACTTACATATGATGCAGGAAATAATCACAAAAAGCATACATGCGATCGCTTTATTGCTTTTGAAACCGAAGAGAAAATGAACTCTTTAGAAACATGCACTTCTTTCGAAGTCTTCCCACGGAGAGATACAAAATGATTTAGTGTGATGTAACCTTAAATTAAACTCGAACTCTTTAGATCATTGAAAAAAAACGCGTCTATATCATAAATTATATATTTGTACTTCAAATACAACATTTCAAGTCTATCTGACAGCTAGAAATACCCCAAAACACGCATTATAGTATGACACATGATGAGCCATATGGTTGGCGTTTTCTGTACTTGGATTCCGAAGGCAAAGGGACATTAATTCGCTTGTAAACCATATTTAAAAAAGAAATCTACAGCTGATTTACACTTATTTGCATGCAATTGACATAAAACTGTGCTTTAAAAAATAATAGATAACTGCCTTTATGCCTTGGATGTTAAATTCTACATCAAGTCCAGGACTCAAACCCGGACAGCCGGACAACTTCTCGTCTTAAGGAAAAGGTTCATGTTATGACACCCTATATAGAAACATATTTACACAAGGAGCACGTTATGTCTGATACGTTAACAATCACACCAGACTGGCGTTTTTACTGCGTTCTGTTTGCGACCAAGGTTGCCAAGTAATTGTCAAATAAATATATACGTTTTCATGAATATTTACCATATTAAATAACCATTGAAGAGAGATTGAGAGATAGCCCTTTAATAGATAAGATTGGATTGCATTTTTAAAAAAAGGATCCATACAGTAGATTATTATTGATCACTTAAGAAATTGAAATCTTAATTGCGGAGTATAATTAAATTAATAAATTCCAAAGAAATAATATATATCAATACTCGAAGGTTATTTATCTAAACTTAATCTTTATACGTAATATTTATAGTACGTGTATTGGTTTTGTTTAGTTATTCATATTCATTTAATGTCTGCGAAATAACTGTATTAGTTTGCATTCGTACGCTTACGTGATCATGGATTTATTTTTGTTTTCAGAGATATTTCATAAACTTAAAATGCGACTTCTATTGTTGTCAATTGTAAAATGACAAAAAATAATGAGAACAAACTTTACACTTTACCATAGATAATTTAGTGTTCATGTTTGGGGACTTAACGCTAGTTAATATATAACGCTCATATGAGTGCTGATTAAATCACTATCATAAAGATTTATATTCGATAAGACATTGCTGAAAGATCTGTCTCTCGGTGTGTATTGTGTATTCTATTGTTTCATCGTGTTTTCTAAATGCATTTGCAGATCCCATCACAGACATTGAAGAGCTCAAGACTGAAATGAAACTGTTATAGAGGTAGCTTGAAGAGGAAAAAGCAAAGAACGTTGAGATCATAAATCAGCAACGTGTGTTGGCATCCAAGCTGGATATACTGGACAAATGGGAGCCACACAATACCCGTTCAAGTATGTGTACTGTATGTTTTCTCAACCAGTCTCCATTCGCAGTATATTACATTTATTTATTATATGAAGCATAATATATATATAGCAAACAAAATGAATAATACATATATACATATATACATTCACCGCAGAAAGAAGATTATATAACGGTATACATATCCCTCAGCAGATGCAATACTTTTAATATATTCACATACATAAGAAATATAAAATTATAATTCACAGGTAAACTCCATTCCCACCTTCAAATAATCGATACATCAACTACAACAATTAAGCTTCGAAAACTAAATGTATGACTAAAAATGAAAATCTATACTAACTGTTGCAGTAAATTCAACGCGAAGTTGCGTAAATGCTTTTCAAGCGCACGCAATAAATCCACCACATAAACCGTGTAATCGAACACCGTAAAAATAAATTTTCTNCTACACAAATTGACTTTGATATGTTTGTCATATATCTGTTAGCTGTTTGTTATTTTTCACCAAAAAGCCACTCATTTTAATTAATATTAACACAAATAAGTGCTATTAACACTGATGAGTGTACCTTCATTTTAGCGTTGCATCATTTCAGAATGTCAAGTTGGTGAAATGGTTGCCTTTTCCGCATACTTGGTCAATGATGTCGCCAATCTGAGTCCAGACCAAGCCATTCAGTTCCATTGCGTAGTCCTCAACGAAGGCAACGCCTACAACAAAAACACTGGTGTGTTCACCGCCCCCACTGGATGGTGTCTTTTTTCTTACATTAACCGCAGAAGATTATCGGTCGAAACGTGAATGGTTAAAATTGGTCATTGACGGTCAGTTGTTCTCGTCTCTTGCATTTATACCAGTTAACCAAATTGGTATGGCAAGCAACACTGTGTTGGCTCGACTGCGGAAGGGCGAGTCGGCCTGGGTTGCGGTGGATCACCTTGAAACTACAGGAGGCGCACTCCAAGGCAACGTTGACTTTCAAGGCACAACATTTTCGGGATTTTATTTGTATGAATAGCTCACCGTTACGAACGATCACAAATAACCGGAACATAATGTTACAGATAATTGCACCCTCTTTTTAAATAATTGCCATCATGCTGTGCAATAACTATAATAAAGGAATACTTTAAGGAAAATGCAAAAATGACCAATAAATCGTTATTTCAACCGGGAGCCACAAACTGGAATTTTAAAACGTTAAATATTTACGTCTCAAACACTTATATTTAACAACAACAAAACAAAACGCTACGTATTAGCTGTGTTAATAAATGCGATAGATGTTAAACTTATTTGTCGTGAAACCTGGAATACCACCATTAAAATGTACTGGACAAACGACAGCAAAAGAAAGAATGTCCGTTCAATGATGATAACCTTTCTCTCCACACCGCGTTTTAATTGCATGGCTTATCCAATTAAGAACAGGGGGCATGCGTATAGGGGATCTTACCGGGTTTATGTAAGGTTAGTTGGAACTGTTTTCCATATGGCGTTGTTTTTGTGTTTCTCATGAAGGAGTAGCTTCAACCGGTAAGCCACTTTGTATACAACGCTTTGGGAAGCAACACCGTGTTGGCTCGTCGAAGGAAAGTACCGGCAATCTGTGTCACACTTTATTTAGTGTAAGCCAGGAATTCACTTCAAGGCTGGGAAGAATTGTATTTCTAAAACGTTGTATGGATTTTATATTTACGGATAATATAAGAACGAAAGAGAGAAACTAAAAAGAAAATTATAATTCGATGCATGAATTTTTTTCTGCCATAGTCCTAATAAGTCAATCAAGACTCACGTCAAAATGTACACGTAAATTTATAATATATGATTTGTAAAGCAAGTGTGATATCCATGTGTGTATACAAATGTTCAAGCCGTTTAACTGATTGTTACTTTGAAATTATACGTGTGTTAATTTCTCTGTATTACAATATAATTTCATTTATAAATTATCCTGTACTATTATAATTAATACGTTTGTAATGTACTCACTACAAGTATAAAATGTACATTCTCATTACCGGGGTACGTCTCTTGGACATCATAGGATAAAGATGTAGCTAAAACAGTGGATAGTTTGTTACAATGAACAATAAGCACGCACTAAATAAAAAACTGTCAAATTTATTGGGCATTTAAACGGCTGAATGTCGAAACCAAACCTCAGAAGTTATGCAAAGTCATTGACATTATTGTAAATAGTAATTGTCCTTATAGGATCATACTTGATACCAAAGAGCAATCAAAGAGAATATAGTTCAATTATATTGAAGATCTTAATAGTTGGATGCTAACCAGATTATCAGAATTGTAACTTTGTTTAGGAACGCTAAAATAAATTTGAAACACGTCACTGTACAGAAGATAAAAAAAATCGATACGTTTCGAATACGAGCGGATTCGTGCATTGACATAAAAAAAGTAGTTATTACTTTGTTTGACTCGATCTTGCTTCAAGTTGCATACAGTTAACTATCGATTTGATGATAATTGAATTTACAATTGTTGCAAAGTTGTCATCGACTAAATCGTTAATTGGTTTGAGTGAAATATGACATGAACACTTTGAATCCAAGCTTTTGTTTTGTAGAAACAGCATTCTAACAATGTTTGCTATAACGCTACCCAACAATTACATTCGCATAAGGTAATTTATCAATACAGCTCAAACTAAAATCTTATAATTCTTGAAAAATAAAATAGTGCTGTAAACAAATTTTTGTGGGGTGTTCATGTTTGAAAAAAAAAAATGTGTTTAATTGCGTTCCATAATTCAAGCGAAAGTGTATATGGATGTTATATTTCTTTGATCTTGTTCTTACGTGTGAATTGCTGATCAAATATACATTTATATTGCTGGTAGCATATGTGTCTGTTGTATGTATAACTGTTTTAAAATAGTTTGTTTATTTTAGTTCATATGCTGTAAGTATTACGAAGTTAAGGCACTATGAATACTCTTCCACTAAATATTTGAACCTGATGCAGACAATTGTAAGTTAACACATTACATTAGGAATCGTTTTGCTCGAAGTTCGGATTTCTCGAAGTCTTCTTGTCGGTTCCCGCGCCTTCGAGCCATCGGGAGTCAACTGCATTTGAAAAATACACACCTATCCCCTATTCCCAAACAATAATAAAATGTTGATCATAATTTCAGAATAAAACGTATGCCTCGAAGTTATAATCTTTTTATTATTGCTGAGCTCTTAAGTTATGATGTTGAAGGCTTAACATTTAAAGCAATTAATGACAAACTTCAAAAAGGGATAAAATCTATAAACAAGTTGCTTTATACAATACACGCTACACTTCATGATGTCAGTTTGCAATCGGTAAATGAGTAAGGACCACGATATTATCAGGGTTTAACCACAGTCCCAAACGACCCCCATTTATAGATATGTGTTATCTTTATATTAGACATAGTTTTAACATGTTTCATTCAATGTGCATCGTGTTTGCTATGTTCTTGGCACGCTTGTCGAATGTCCATGCTGATTATGGATCGGATATTGACGACATTACAACTCTGTTTGGAAGGAAAATCCACCAACTTGAAAGTCAGCTTCAAGAAGGAAAGGCAAAGACGAATGAAATCACTCTTCAGCAACGTGCGTTAGAATCCAAGTAAGATGTACTGGAAAAAACGGGAGCAACAAATTATCGGTCAAGTAAGTAAATTACTTATTAATATAGGGATAAAACACGTTTTCGAGGGCATGAGCATCTGCGGGCGCTCGAAAAATCCGTTCCTGCCCGAGTGCGCATCGCAGCACGAAGGCAGAAAACGAATTTTGAGAACGCACGCAGATGATCATGTCCGGGAAAATGTGTATTTTCGCTAATATTGCATAAACAAATCACACATACGAAAATAAATTAAAATAATATTGAAAACAATATTTCTTGTTCATTCGACATCGACAAAATAATTCGATTATTTAATATGACGTCATACAGTTGAAGGTTGTGTTTTACATATGCCTCACTCGGTCATCATCAGAAATGACGAGGCTTTACCTTCGGATAGGCAGTTTCCCGATAATGAGCGAATGAGATACATAGGCAGTCGCCACTGTTTAACTATATCAATAACTTTATATGTGTCACCATCTTTTTCGAACAATAAAATACAAAATACCCAGGTTATGGCCAATAATCTGGACGCGCTTCCCGCTCAGCCATTACTTAGGGAAGTAACTGCGCGTGGACCAGTTTATGGATATGAAAAAAACATAACAAGGCTTGAACGGCACGTGAATCGCCTTGTTAAGACACGATTTATCCCGTTCAGGCTCTCTTTTTGCCAAGTTGCTGCACCCCGTTAGAGGGCATTATAGATAGAGTTTATGCAAAAATAATAATTTATGTAATAATGTTATTTTTTTTATAATAAATATGTAAACAATTTTGCTTATTTTGATCAATATTTATTTCCGAGCGCCAGGTGTTTGGAAGTTTCGCATTCTCCGCATACAGTTCAGGCACCGCGTACTTAAACAAACGCCACGTACTTGAACCATGATAACACCAATCTTGGTCAAGAACACACATTATACATTTTTAAATTATAATGGACAACACAGTTATCAGTGCTGACTACACCCCAGTCCCAAACGAACCCTCTTAAAGCTATGTCTTATCGTTTGCTAAGACAAACTTTCATAATGTGTCGTTCGATTTGCATCGCGTATGTTTTGATTGGCGTGTTCACCGAAAGCCCATGCTGATTATAAATCTGATATTGATGTGCTCAAAAATCATTTTGAAAAGAAATTTTCCAAGAACTTGAAAGTTTGCAACGTGCGTTTGAATCCAAGTTAGATGTTATAGAAAAACGGAAGCAACAAGATAATCGGTCAAGCAAGTACATGACTTACTAAATTAGAAATAAAAGTAATAAAGTAATTTATTGATAAATAGGTAAATCAAAATTTATTTTTATCACGATTTCATAACGCAATGTGGTAGGAGCTGCACCATTTTCCGCCTACTTGAACTACTCACTTCTATACTTAAGTTCCAGGGTGTAGTCATCAACGAAGGCAACGCATACAATCCTCACACTGATGTGTTCACCGTCCCACTGGATGGCGTCTATTTCCTCACATTCACCGCTGAGGATTTTCACGAACACCGTCAATAGTGTCAAATAATCGTGGACGGACATAAGTACACGGGTGTTGTTTTACGACCAAATATTGACAACGCTATGAGAAGCAACACCGTGTAGGCTCGTCTCGGAAATGACAGGCTGTCTGGGTTGAGATTAATTTGATGCAATGCTATTCATTGCTGGGAAGACGTTAGATCAGAAGTGCAACGTTTTCTGGATTTTATCTGAACATGGACGAAATAGAGACACTTAATTGAAAATTATAGCTTGTTGCATTACTTCTAAATAGCAAACTAAGGCTCACGTCAAATAATGTATACGTAAATTTATTACCAATGGTTTGTAACGAAAACGTTATATCCTAATGTACATAAAGAAAATATCTTAAGCAGTTGAACTGCTTGGTACTTTGAAAATATGCGTTTGTTTGCGTTAATTCTTTTTTTTTTCTCTCATTTATTCTTGTCCATTACATATCCGTTTACATAACATAAATCATTTTATCATTTAACATATATCCGTTTACATAACATAAATCAGTTTATTATTTAACATTGGACGTTTTTTATATAATATATCACATTCATACTCACCCACACAAACATACACTAACGCACCGGTTTTTGATTTTTTTCCGTGGAGTAGGAGTACACAATCGAGCTCGAGCACCGGTGGGAGTACAACTACGTATTTCTTGTGCACAAATTTTGACGTCAAAACCATTATAACGTACGTACAGGATGTCACGTTCTGCTACGCAAGGAAGGATTCACGTTCAACCAGGACGGAGAGTGATGGACACTTAAATCTCTGCGGACATTGTGTATCGTTTCATTCTTGTGTTTTTGCTTGTATTTTGTAAGTGTTCCGACGGAGTTTGGTGAGTGTAAATATTTTGATATTTATTGTGCAATGTACATTTATCTATTTATTGTAGTTTTATTGTCGTAAATGAGTTATTTGAAATACCAATCAGTTAACTTAATTTTTCCCCTTAAAACAACATACATAGCTTATTTTAGTTAGTGTGTTCATGCATTTTGCGCATTGGTCAAGATAAATGATACGACCTTTTGTCAGCTCATTGGTAAATTAGTGTCGATGTGAAGTTATTTTTAAGAAATTATAATCCCTTCACGAGCACAAAGTTTATTGCATGGCGAAGTTAAATCTACTCACCACTTACAGGAAGTTAAGTAGTAGATAAGTTTTAGCAACCGGATTTATTTACCTCTAGTAGCAGTAGAATTTGCTCAAGGGTTATAATAAGTATCGAGAGATTTCACTGCGTAAACTTGTTTATTTGCCATACTTTACGAATGGTTGAATTGAAAACGCTTTGTGCGTATTTTTAAAGAGAAAACTCTCTTTATAAATACCGAAAAAAAATCGCAGTTTTTTTTTCACTGAAAATTGATACTGTTTAAAAAATGCATATACGATTTAAACTGCATTATGTAGTTTAATGAGTGTATGTGCGACTGGCGTCTTACCGATAAATGCACGTGCTCGCGATATCGTAACGCAGGAAGAACACTTTCGGCAGTGTGGTAAACACGCGATAGTAAACCAGTTGCGAGTTCGAATCGAAATAAAATCAAACTAAGTAAACACCTGGTACAAAATAAAAGGGCTTTGATTGGATATTTGTGATAGTTAGGCTGTTGACTGAAAATAAGCCCAAGAGAGGTAATACAGGTATGTTGAGATAACTGTTTCGGTACGTATATTGGAAAAAGGGAAAAAGGGAAAAAGGGAGTCGTAATTATTATAGCTTGATTAAACGAAATTTGATATTTGGTGAAAAGGGGGATAATTGAACGTAAATCTAAATTTTAAAAAGAGAGAAAAACTGCGATTCGTGTGAAATATGTTTCACTTTTCAGTTCATAAAATGACTATGAACTAAAATTTATATTCATAAAATAAGTACTATAGCCTAAGGATTTAACATACGTTTTTCAGAATAAAATCCCTAGCAAGCAATTTTGCATACACATTTCTATCACGGTAACCGCAAATAATAGCATGGCTACGGGTAGCGACCGCGAAACAATGGGGAGGCGAAGACATATTGATGATGAACTGTAAGAATTACAAAATGCCAGGCAAATGCTTATTGAAAAGGGCACACGGAACTTACATATTGCTAACCAAAGCACTCCTTCGCACGACATAACGCCCGAGGAGGAAAGAGATCAGTCTAAAACTCATGGCAGAGCTAATCTGGGTCTAAATGAGCAAATACAGGAAACTGGAGTTAAAACTCCAGTAGCAACCAGACTTTCTGAGTCGTTGATAAACAAAAAGCTGTCTGAAATGAGTATTCAGAGAGCGGTTATAGAAACTGACAATCAAAACAATAATACCTACGTGAAAGCGAGAGAATTGAAATTAAAAGAATAAGCACTTGTTGAACTTGAAAGCAAAAATAAACAGAAAGAGTCCCGTTTAAAGCAATATATAGAGGAAAAGGAATTCGAGTTGAAAATAAAAGAAGCTGAATTCAAACGGAAGTCCATCGAACAAACTGACAGGATTACCGAACTAAATGGTTCAAATGATGTCTGCACAACAAAAGTTATCAGGTGTCAAGATAGTTTTCTTAAACTATTAACTAAACAATACAAACAAGAAATAGCTAACATTAGTTTTGGTAGGAATAATTGTGTTTAAAGGGAAACATTCTCAAATGAGCAATATCTCTTAATCCCATAATTTTAAGAATTGTCTGCAAAAACCTTGGGNACAACATTTAACATCCTTCTATGAAAACAGTCACTATTTTGAACGACAGTTAAGAAGTATTGCAAAGATTCAAACTAAAGGTAAATGAAACGTTTTATGTTACATTTCCTTTTTAATTTCGATATAAATTTAATTTATTTATAATTGAACGTAAAAGTCTATTCTGCGAATGAAAGCTGAATAAAAATAATGTCTGGCCAACATTAATATATTATAGTAGAGCTTACCTTTGTTTCACTGTTAATACAATTTTCAAACTTCTTCAGATAGATTCTCAACTTAAGCATTGATTCAATTATAACGTCTATATACGATATGAATAAAACTAAAGGGAAATAATCCGTGTTATGTTAAATTTCTATTTTAGTTTCGATATACATTTAAGATTTTTTGTAAGTGAACGTAAAACTATATTTTGCGAATGAAAGCTAAATAAATAGAATGTCTTACCAAAATTAATGTATTATCGTGAAGCTTGCCTTTAGTTTCACTGTTTATACAATTGTCAAACTTCTTCAGATAGATACCTGAATTTAAGCGTTGATTCAATTATAACACGATTACAGTAATGTCTCAATGGAAAGCCGTTATTCACGTGATTTCCATAATATTAACCAAGCATTTAAATCACAATTTCAATATGTCAATGTAGCAAAAAGTGTCAATCATAATTAGCATTATTTTTCTTGTTTTATTCAATCCAAAGTATACCTATACCAATACACAATTTCATGAACTTAAGCTTAACAGCCTAATAGATTAATATTTAAATGCGAAGGAATTTACATTCGGTTGAAAGATTTGTAAAGAAATGGTGTCACATTTCAACGACGTAAATTCAGTTCGGGTTTAAACGCAATACTTGAAAATCAGTTTTGGTAGATTGTCGAATTTAGTCAGTCGATAATGCATTCCGTACGCGATCTTTTATTCACATTCATTTGAACTTTAATATTCACTTATTCATTAGATTTTGTACATCAAATGTTCTCAAATATACATTCCATTGGTCAGTAGTGTAGAATTAATAAATTAATTAATTGTTATTTATGATTACCGGTATGAGTATTTGTGTACATAGATCAGTTACCTCTCTCGTTTCTCACACTCCATTTACCATAGTATCAACTCTTACATCAGACTAACCATACTATCAACACTTATATCATACTTACCAGACTATCAACACTTATATCAGACTTACCATACTATCAACACTTACATCAGACTGACCATAATATCAACACTGACATCAGACTGACCATACTATCTACACTGACATACGACTTACCATAATATCAACACTTACATCAGACTTACCATAATATCAACACTTACATCAGACTTACCATACTATCAACACTTACATCAGACGTACCATACTATCAACACTTACATCAGACTAACCATACTATCAACACTTACATCAGACTTACGAGTCAGTATAAGAGCTGCCTGTGTTTGTTAAATGTCTTCGCTCTGTACATCAGGCATAAGAAGTTGTACGCGGGTTGCACTCATGTTCGTTGCATCTTGTTTAAAAACATGACAATTATACAGCGTTGCAAACGCGAAACGATTGAATAATTTGGAGAGGTCTGTTGTTTTCGTTATATTTTGTGACCATTGGTGCATTTTATAAATTATAATATACACAAAAAACTGTATTAGCATGGATGACAGAATGGTTTAAGCACTAGACTTATTCCAAGGGTCGGTGGTTCGAGCCCAGATGTGGATAACTTTTTTTCTTTTCTCTTTTAATGTTTCTTCTGGTTTTATACTTAAACTCTTTTTGCCGATGTTTACATTTATCAATTTGAAGCATTTAATGACAAATTTCCAACAATGTCACAATCTGTGAACAAGTCCCGTTTTAACATTTTGTGATGAAATAAACGAAATATACAAATAATTGCAACATATTAAACCATAGACTTTGTTTAAATATCAATACAATAAATGATCGTTTTAATAGAAGCTTTCTTAATTCGATTGACCATATTACCAGATCGTGACTGCTGTACACACTGCCTTGCCTAGGGATCCCTACTGGTACATCACGTATGATGCCTCCATCAGCCATTTATAGATTGCTGCATTAAGATTCGAGACGCCAAATATACTATGAGTTGATATTATAATAGTATATCATGAAATAACGCAAGTTACCCCTCAAAACAGTATTACGTCAATCTGTCGATATAATTTTAATTCTAAAACGACGTTCTGTTTCAAATCAACAGGAAATATAAAACTGAACCAACAGCAAAACAGAGAGCAACATTACACTGGATTAAGAAACGTTATAAAACGTTAATGTCGTCTCACATATACTACTTACGTTATAACCAGTAACTGACCTAATATCAAGTAAAACGCGGCCAGCATGCGAGCTCGGTTAGTCAATGAAAAATGAGTATATTGTACAAAGTAAGATAAAGTGAGCACCACAGGCTTCACAATATGTTGATTGTGCGTCAAATTAATGCTATATAGAAGAAATAATTTGTTTATTTGATAAAATGTACAATTTAAATTTATATACGATGTCAATAAAACTAAAGGGAAATAATCCGTGTTATGTTAGATTTCCATTTTAGTTTCGATATATATTTAAGATTGTTTATAAGTAAACGTAACAGTCTGTTCTGCGAATAAAAGCTAAATACATAGAATGCCTTACTAGCATTAATATATTATCGTGAAGCTTACCTCTGGTTTCACTGTTAATACAATTTTCAAACGTCTTTAGATGTGTATCTAAATTTAAGCGTTGATTCAATCATAACACGATTACAGTAATGTCTAAATGGAAAGCAGTTATTCACTTGATTTCCACAATATTCAATAGAATTTAAATCACAAAGTCAATATAGAAAAAACATTTTAAGTATAATTAGCAAGTTTTTCTTGTTATATTTATTCCAATGTATACCAATACACAATTTCATGAACTTAAGCTTAACAGCCTAATAGCTTAACATTTCAATGCGGAGGAATTCACATTCGATTAAAAGATATGTAAACAAATGGCGTCAAATTTCAACGACCTAAATACAGTTTGTTTTTAAACGCTTTACCTGTAACAGGTGTGTGTGTATATCCTATCTACAGCGACGAAATGAATATGTTCGGTCATATAATTCTTTAGATTAATGACCTCCAAGGTTGCGTATGCTTAGCGTTAATTATAAACATAGAGATTCCAAACTGCCCGCATATACGATATCAGCTCGACGAGCGAGTTAACTTGACTGTGCCATATTGTTTGGTATGATTAACTCTTTGTTGAGTGGAAACACACACACACTTTGAATGGATTCCTTTACACGGTGGTTTTAGATATCCGATTAGGGGCACCATGAATATATGCAGGAAATGACAAGTTTTTGTAATATAATTTAACACGTAAGGACTAAACAGTACGTACATATACATAAGCTGTGTTGTCATCTTTCGGTGAGCACATGCTCTCTGCCCCACCCCCCCCCCACCCCGTTTAATCTCTGCATTGATCAGAAGCCCGGGATGTATGTTACAGGAAACAGTTTAAACTCGCTGTTCAAAGACCTGAATTACCTAAAGTGTCTTCATGTTAAGAATGCAATGTCATGATATCTTACTGGTAGAAAATTATGGGGGAAAAAAGGTGGCTGACTGTTACACATGTCCTTGAACATAAACATATTTGGCAGAAATAGAACTCAAAACAAATCAAAAGCAATTAAACACTTTATCCAGGTAAAAATGCCACACAGCATTGCTCATTGCCACAAAATAAACGAGCCTCGTTCTAGGACAACTGGACTAAATGCATGTGCGTAAAGTGTTGTCCCAGATTAGTCTGTGCTGTCCGTTTCGTTTAAAGGAAGTCTCTTCTAAACGAAAATCCAGCCTGTAACATATCTACACACACAATTGCAGCACATTCCAAATGACACAAACGTTTACCAGAATTTTCTAACAACGAAAGATACATAATTGTGCTTAATTGCAGGTCAGAGTGTAGGAAATTGGTCGATGACCTAATGCAATGACAACACATATCTGAAGTTCCAATTGAATACCTGTAGTAGAAACCGTGATACGGAGATGCTGCAAGTTCACCTTAACCAATTCTCTTTGTTAAAAAGGGACATAATTCTGCTTAATTGCAAGTCAAAGTTATGGACCTTGATCAGTGTCCCCAAACAATAACACAAAATAAATGCGTGCAATTTTGCTTAAATACGTGTAGTAGAAACAGTGATGAGGAGATGTTGCACGTTTACCTTAACCAGTGCATTACCCGAACGCCGACATTTTGGTTGAATAAAATAGCAAACCGTGTCAAAGACTTTCATGTTTTTATGCGATCATTTTAATATGAACAGAATACCTAACAAGTGATGGCAACCTTAATGTTAAACGAGATAGTTGAACACGCTCTATGTTAAACGATGTAGTTGAAAACGCAAAATGTTAAACAAGGTAGTTGAACAAGCGATATGTTAAACGAGATAGTTGAACACGCTATATGCTAAACGAGGTAGTAAACACGCTATATGTTAAACGAGATAGTTTAACACACTATAAGTTAAACGATGTAGTTGAAATGCAATATGTTAAACGAGGTAGTTGAACACGCTATATGCTAAACGAGGTAGTTAAACACGCTATATGTTAACCGATGTAGTTGAACACACTATATGCTAAACGATGTAGTTAAACACGCTATATGTTGAACGATGTAGTTGAAAACGCAATAGATTAAACGAGGTCGTTGAACACGCTATATTCTAAACGAGGTAGTCAGACACGCTATGTGTTAAACGATGTAGTTGAACACGCTATATACTAAACGAGGTAGTTAAACACGCTATATGTTAAACGATGTAGTTGAACACGCAATATGTTAAACGAGGTAGTTGAACACGCTATATGCTAAACGAGGTCGTTGAACACGCAATATGTTAAACGAGGTAATTGAACACGCTATATGCTAAACGAGGTAATTAAACACGCGATATGTTAAACGAGGTAGTTGAACACGCTATATGCTAAACGATCAGCCATTTATACAGTGCTGCATGTATATTGGAGACACCGGAAGGCAGACGAGTCAATATCATAATCATATGTTTATAGTGATATGTCGACGGATTATGCACAATCATGTTAGAAACAATATATAGTTGTATGACAGGAAATCAGGACTGTCTAATCGTACAAAAACGATCATAAATATATCATAATAATATATAAACAGAGCTGCGTTGACATGTCTGAAACAAGAAACACAGACCAATAAACCAAACACATATTAATCTCAACTTCAAACGGTCTGCAACCTCTTAATTGTCCTAAAATAGCATTAACACGAACTTCATTCAATTCGTTTAAGTTAAAAAAAACTCACAATGTCGTATATTAGAAATGAATACTGCATAGTCTGTATATTGGGTATTGCAATAAAATATTTACTACCTATTCATGTGAATGTTTGCAGAATAATTCTTTGAATATACTTCGATAATCACACTGTACATGAATATCAAACCGTTTTTATTAGTAGAAAACAAGCAAGTTACCATCGAAAACAGCCTTACGTCAATTTTTCGATATAATTTGAATTCTAAAATGACCTACTGTTTCAAATCAACATAAAGTATAAAAACAGATCCAAAAGCAGCACAGAGAGCAACATTACACTGGATTAAGAAACGTAATAAAACGTTAATAACATCTCACATATACTACTTACGGTATGCTAAGTTACTGACCTAATATTAAATAATACGCTGTCAGCATGCGAACGAGTTTAGACAATGAAAAATAACTATCTTTTACAAAGCAAGATAAAGTGAGCACCACAGGCTTCAACATATGTGGATTGTGCTTCAAAATTAATGCTATATAGAAGAAAATAGTTTATTTTATCAAGTGTACAATTCAAATTTATATACGAAGTCAATACAACTAAAGGGAAATTATCCTTGTTATGTTAAATTTTCCTTTTAGTTTCGTTATAAATTTAAGATATTTTATAATTGAACTTGAAAGTCTATTCTGCGAATGAAAGTTAAATTAATAGAATGTTTTACTTACAATAATAAAATATCGTAAAGCTTACCTCTAGTTTCCCTGTTAATACAATTTTCAAACTTCTTCGGATAGATACCTAAACTTAAGCGTTCATTCAATTATACCACGATTACAGTAATGTCTAAATGGAAAGCAGGTATTCACGTGATTTTCACAATATTAACCAAGCATTTAAAGCAATATGTCAGTATAAAGATGTCAAGTATCATTAGCATTATCTGCATTTGTTTTATTCAATCCAAAGTATACCAATACACAATTTCATGAACTTCAGCTTAACTGTTTAATAGCTTAATAGTTGAATGCACAGGAATTCACATTCAATTAAAAGAATTGTAAAGAAATGGCGTCACATTTCAACAACCTAAATACAGTTCTTTATACGTGTATCAAGTGTGTGTGTATCCTACAGCGGCGTAATGAATATGCGATAAAGATCTACTTGCATTCGTGATATATCGACTATCTCCGGAATCCTCTCCGGATTTATGCAATACATCGTCTGCTGATCAAGTGTGTATATATGTTACTGCGTGTGAAATTAATGTCTATGTTTGCGTGGCCTATGTATTGTTCGCGCCTATGTATTGTTTGCGTATGTCCGAATTCATTCGCGGAAATCTGCTCGGCTAGGGAGAACTTTGTTGTTTGCGTTGCGAAAGAATAACGCTGCGTGTTTGTGATTCGATGCGTTAATAACATTAGCATTGCGGATAAACCCCCCACCCCAAAAGAGGTACGATATTATAACATTGTTATTAGTCTTTAGTTTAAATGATTACGCAATATGTCTTATCGCGAACGTAGAATTATCAATTTTTTATCGTAAATACATCATACGTCATTAAGGATACATTTTGAATACAATTAAATGTTGGTGTTTCAGTTCGGCGTAAACGTTGTTCGTAAACGCTGTTCGTAGACGTTGTTCGTAGACATTGTTCGTAGACGTTGAACCTAAGTTGCAAGTTTACATTACAAACGTTGTAGAAGTGAGAAGTAACAAAATGTACAAGAATAAATATATATATCGACCAGCGTCTTCAGTGTGTTCCTCTTGGGTGTGGCTTGCGAAAACCTAATGGCATCGTTGCGGCCGTTACAGTCGAACTCTTCTGCGATAATCATGTTCGTTACATATTCAATCACTTCATATACGTTCATCAAGTTCTAAAATTGCGAACAATTATGTTTCTTCTGAAATTTTTACCACGTTCGACAAAGACCTATGCTGCGATCTTCAAGTTGGAGAAAGTTGAACGCTTGTCGGTTATTCCATTTTCAAGAAGAAATTTGCAGTATTGTGCGTTATTCGTTTTATAAAGGATATTGTATTCAAACGTGCCCGTGCGTGTATATAACGACAGTGTCATTGTCCAGATCGAACGTTTTCAGTTGAAATTGGAACTGTTTATTATAGTAAAATATGGTGTTTAAGGCTATATAAATTGTGTACATGGTGCGAATTGTGCCTCACTGTGATGTAAACAACGACAAGTGTAGTGTTGTTATTCCGAGGATGGAATGCTAACATTCTTGGAGAAATTCAAGTCGATGTATGTGGATGTGACACATTTCACCTGTTGCGAGACGACGAAAAGCAGACACCAAGCGAGTATTCAGACAAAGCAGGCGATACCGCTTGCGCTGCGGTGTGCGGACAAGTTTATCACAGCCATGGGATTTGTGGAACGATAACAATGCGTTTATCATTAGTGTAAAATAAGTGTAAATTAGACGACGATTAGTAATAAGGAGTTTCAAATTGTTTAGGCCAAGCAAATTTGTGCGTTCTTTATTTTCGGTCTATTATAAATACGCCTTGATGTGACTATAGTTGAACTGTATAGGAACTTCAAAAACCGTAATATCTATATAATTTGCAATTGTTAGGAAAACCATATGTCTGACCAGTATTTTATAGTTTATTTTTTAAGTGTTCATTTTACCTTTACTTATTTTGTTGTTTATATTTGTATGATCTGAATGTTTGATGTTGTTTATTCTCACAAACTACAACGTCTTTCAATCTCAAGGATCATCATTTAATAACGTCATCAATTTAATCCATTTAAGAACGCAGATATTACTGTTTAAGAATTGTGTTAGACTAATTTTACACGTAACAATGTTTTAGTACCTCTACAATTCCTGGACTGTTGTAATTTGTATTTATAACACTTCGGTTTGTATTTTGTATCGTGATTTAAATATGGATAAGACACTGGAGCGCATGCGCATACGAGTGATCGTGACACGAAACTGACGGGAAAGGGCCACGCATTAGATATTATTAAGGGTAATCTGAAATCTGCTCTCCCATAATGGCGTCGCCAATGTTCACAATCTTTCATTATAACTCAGACTCAGAAAATGTAGAAGCAATAAGGTCTCAGAGAAATTTACTAATTACAGCATTTGAAAATTTAGGCACAGAACACCATAAACTTTGCAGCATGTACGAAAGCACATCCCCAACTGATGTCATACCGGAAACAGCGCTCTATGAAAAGGCCGAAATAGACCACCAGAGAATTTTACAACAAATTTCTGACCGCTTGGGAGATCTGAGATCCAAAGCAGCGTCCGTCGTTTCCGGTCGAAGTGCGAATTCTAAGAAGTCCAGTGCATAACAAATATCAGATGCGGCTGTACGAGCGGCTACTTTGAAGGCCGAACTTTAATACATCGACTTAGAAGCTAAGTCAAAGGCTGAACTTCAAAGGGTTCATATGCTTAAGCAAATCGAGATTGCAGAGGCCGAAGTTTCAGTATTGAGTTTAGACGAACAGAATCAGTTTCCCGTTGTGAATGACGTTGATATAGCATCACGTGAATGTTCAACGCACTCTGATTCCGTATTTTTCTCTACTTCAAGTTCAATTTCGTCAATGGCTTCCTCCCCGTTTACTGAATCAAACGTCTTGCCAGGTTTGTCGATTGCAAGCGATATTTCTCTTGGCATTTTGGTTTCTAGTATCAGTCGTCCTATTGCCTACGTATTGACTCCTTCTTCTTCAATTTCACTGAACCTGAATGTGACAGTCTTTTCTCTGGTAGCGTCTACGTCAGTTTCCAGCTCCAGTGCAACAAGTTCAACAGTTACCGTGCCATTTGTCACCCATGATGCAGTTACTTCTGCGCCCATTTCTGCTCAGACTCTGAACTCAGACTCTTTCGTCTTGTCTCCTGCACATCAACACGATCAGTTCTTTTTTGGTTTGACGAACTCGTTGGTCGATCAAGTCAGTTTGAGTAGACTTCCTAGTCCAGAACCAGGTGTCTTTACGGGTGATCCTTTGACTTATCCAGGATGGAAGTCTGCATTTCAAATTCTTATTGAGCAGAGGAAAATCCCTCCTCTTGAGCGAATTAATTACCTCAAAAGGGACATCGCTGGTCCAGTTAAATTGGCATAGAGGGATATTTTCTTTTGTCGTCGGACAAAGCCTTCGAGGAAGCAAAACAGATACTGGATCGACGGTACGGAGATCCATTTGTCATAGTCAATGCCTTCCGAGACAAGCAATATAAATGGCCCAAAATCCTTCCCAGAGATGGCATTGGACTAAGAAAGCTAGCTGACTTTTTACATCAATGTCATGTTGCCATGGGCACAGTCAAGAGTTTAGCCGTCCTGAACGATGACAGCGAGAACAGGAAACTGCTTTCAAAGCTTCCAGATTGGCTGGTTACTACTAGGTGGGAACGAGTTGTGTCTAAATTCAAAGCTTCGAAAGGTGAATTTCCCCAATTTATAAAAATTGCGGAGTTCATTGCAGAGGACGACAAAATTGCTTGCGATCCTATAACGTCTCTCCAGTCAATTAGGTCGTCTCTTTCAGATAAAAAGGGAACTCAAAGGTCAGTTCAATTCAAGGGTCATGGTCAGCAAGGTCGCTCTTTTCTTGCCAGCAAGTCTAGTTCACTTCAGTCAGCACAAGGAAACTGTGCAAACGCTTCTGATACCGTTTCTATCTTAAACACCCTCTCTGCAGCAGGCAAAGCAACACGCCTTTTGTTTAATGTGTCTCACTGTTTAAATGACTGCAAGGCATTTCTTGCGAAAGATCTTTCCGCTCGAAAGGCTTACGCCGTGGAGAAGGGCTTGTGTTTCGCATGTTTGAATGGAAAACACACATCGATTTTTTTTTAGAAATAGACTAAAATGCAATATGTGTTTGAAATTCCATCCGACTTAATTGCACGGAGACCTTCATTCAAAGCGGTCTACCCATGTTGCAACGGTAAATAACCCTCCCCATATGGCGTCAGCCTCCCTAGAGCATAAGGCCATTGTCAATGCTTCCGTAGGACATGGTGCAACTAGTCATTGCAGCATGCTTGTCCCAATGTATTTGTCACACGAGTCAGATCCAGGAACAGAACGTTTATGCGCTACTTGACACACAGTCTGACACACCATTTGTTCTTGAAAGTACGTTTGCAAAACTTGGTGTCCAAGGTACGCCGACTAGATTTATTTTATCCACGATGTTTGCTGAAAACAGTATGGTTCCAAGCAAAAGGGTTCGTAGTTTTGATGGCAAAGAAACCATACCTTTGCCTACGGCATTCACTAGGCATATTATTCATGCTAATAGGTCACATATCCCTACACCGGAAGTTGCGAAACAGTGGCCACACTTGCGTCAGATAGCAGACAAAATAGTTCCATTACAGGAATGCGAAATAGGACTCTTAATTGGCTATAATTGTGCACGTGCCTTGACGCCAAGGGAAGTGGTTCCGGCTGAATGTATCGGTCCGTTTGCTCAACGGACAGATCTTGGATGGGGTTTGGTCGGAGTAACTGACATAGGTCTGCAATCGGTCACTTGCCATAAATAAAGGACCAACTAATTGTTTGTAATAAGATTTTAATACTGCTCCAGCAGCTGGAGTTTCACTTCTTTATATTGATAATGAGCATGACGTCATTGGTCTTAGTCATCGTGTCTGGATTATTGAGATTTCACACAATCTTTCCCCCGAAACGAGCTGAAAACCCCGATATCCCTTCAGTGTCGTTTGAGTTTCATACCACAGTAAAGGCTGTTAAACCTGTAGATGTCCTGCCTCTATTTGAGTTGGATTTTTCTGAAAGGTCGGCTTTAGACTCCGGTTTGTCTATTGAGGATCAAAGGTCCATAAGTCTCATGAACAAAGAAATTACCATGGGCAATAGCCACTATTCCATGCCCCTCCCTTTCAAAAATGAACGACCTGTTTTGCCAAATTACCGACGAATGGCCTTGCACAGGCTACAAAATCTGCGAAAGCGGCTAATTAGCGACAAAACATTGCGTACCAACTACCAGTTGTTCATGTCAAACCTCATTATAAATGGGTTTGCAGAAAGGGTTCCTGAATCGATTCAAAGCGATGGAAGTATATGGTACATTCCACATCACGCTGTGTATCATCCTAAAAACCCGATAAACTTCGGTTGGTATTTGATTGTAGCGCCAAATCACGGCGAATCCCTTTATGGCCACTCGCTTCAAGGGCCCGATTTGACGAATACGCTTATTCTGGTATTTTACCGATTCAGAAAGGAAAGGGTTGCGTNGCGTGTTTAGGGCATATAAAGAAAAGATGTTCAAACGTGTTATGAATGTTGCACTGGGGGCAGAGGACAGTGTTGTAATAGTCGCCGTGCAATCTAGTCACCCTCAGGCGCATGCGCGAGTAAGCCCTGTCCTCCCTTTTAATGGGACTATAGATGTTAATCTTATGGCTAGGGTTGGTTAATAGCGGTACATTATGATTAGCGCAGTACATTGACCACTTGTGATCCTGTTCATTATACGCTTTCTGGTTAATGATTGCAATTAGTTCGCGCGCTAGGCTTTAAATCAGGGGGTAGACCTTCATGGGAACCTATTCTGGCAATTTGGTCAGCGTGTTCGTTACCCGGAATGCCTACGTGACTCGGGATCCATACGAATTGGAGACTGATATTGTTGTTTGCTAGTTTTGTGATTCCCTTTAATTTTGCACATATTAGGTCGGGACGCGTTTTCGATGATCCTGCATTTAAGGCTTGTAAGGCGCTGAGAGAATCGGTTATTATCGCGTATTTCGAGCGTTCGTGAGTTTCAAGTTCGTTAAGCCACTTTATGGCGCTGTTTATTATAGCTAGTTCGCAAGCAAATATAGACAGTTCTTTATTGTATTTTACCTTGCAATGATGTATAATGACAATTTTGGGTTGATACAATACAAAAGCCGCGCCTGCTATTTCAAGTTCCTCATTTTTGCTACCGTCAGTGAAAATCTGGGTGTAATCCCCATATTTATCTGTTACATAGTTTTGAGCTATTGAGCCGCTGTTTGGGTCGTTGTCGGATTTTTTAATTGATGTTGTTAGATGTAAGTCAATGCTTGGTTTTGATAGATTTTGTTAAGCTAAAGTATGCTGGTGCCTGTGTTTTAATTTCAATAGTCTCATAATATTTGCCCGAGCACGTTCTGCGCGTACGGGAGCCCACACTTCTTTTTCCTTTTTTGGTAGGCCGGGTCTAAAATTACACTAAGATTAATTGGGAGATGTGGTCCCATAGATAGCGTGCGCGCGGTATTTAAGTTGGTTAATTTGCCTTTGTTGACCCAGTTCTAGCATTCCACATTCAAATGAATTTTGGTACACACGATGTTGATGTCAAATGTCCTAAATCTCGTTACGTAAACAGCAAACAAAGATCAATGTATGAGATAACAGCCGAGTTATAAAAACACGATATTACTAGTGCTGGTTTTATTTTGCTTTGATGTTTGTGGTGGTGTTAATACGAACAATACAATAAGGTAAATACCTTTTTTTTATTCTACACATAACGTTTTCAATAACAATTATTTGTTAACCATTGAATGCCGATAGAATCTTTATATAACGTTCATTCCTCGAACATATATAACTTATTATTTCGTTTAAAAGGGGCCATTCCCCAGCTTATTTCTGTTATGGTGTAGATATAAGGATTGGAACAATATATTTTTTTTAATTATATATATATTTATTTATTTATTTATTTATTCATGTATTTATTTACTTATTTATTTATTCATTTATTTATTCATTTATTTATTTATTTATTTATTTATTTATTTATTTATTTATTTATTTATATAGATTTATAATATAATTAAACAATGTATATATGAATGAAAACATTTTGCTATTTAAAAAGACCCAAAACACTATATACTACAATTTAAAATAGGTAAAAACAATTTAGGAAAAAAACAACAAAGACATATGACACAATCATGTTTCCTATTTTCAGAAAAGTATGTACATTCCCTAACGAAGAAACTTTTGATATTACAAATAGCGGAAAAATCTATTGATGGATTTACAATTTCAATTTTATGTATGAGGCATACATCTACTACAACTAATAAATTATGTATTATTTTGTAAGTGAGCTTCATTCGAGATGGCGTCCGTCGAATTCGCTAATATTCCTATCATCGACTTTGTGAAAGCCAAGACTGACAGAGAAGAGCAGGCCAAGAAAATAGTGCAGGTCCTGGAAAACGTTGGATTTGCATTCATCGATAATGTACAAGGCATAGATTTCAAAGGTTTATGGGATCGCTGTCAATGGTTGTTCGCCAAACCGATCGATATCAAAAGGAAGATCATGAGAAAGCATTGGAATTCGGAAAACTCCAACATTTACCGAGGTTACTTTCCTGTAGTTCCTGACCAACCGAGTAGACAAGAGGCGTTTGAATTTGCTCGAGACGTGAAGGATGATGATCCAACTATTTCGAGAACCAACTGGTTTTACGAGAAGTCCGCCTGGCCAGATGAAGATGAGGCGTTACCATTTAAGGCATTTATGCAGGGGCAGTACGAAGTCATGCACGAAACCTGTCTGGAATTGCTGCGACTCTGTGCGATCGGACTTGGCATTCCCGAGGAATCGTTTACTGATCTGTTCAATCCAAACCCTTGCTCGACCTTTAGACTACTGCACTACCCCCCATGGGAGGGACAGCCTCCGGAATATGCCAGGCTAGAAGATAATAAAGTGGTGGCAACCCCGGAACATACGGACTCCGACTTCATGACCCTTCTGACGCCCTTCCATTACGGAGGTTTGGAGATCATGCAGGCGAATGGAAAGTGGGCATCAGTTAAGACAAGACCTGGTAGTTTGGTGATGAACATTGGCGACACCTTCTCGCGAATGCTTGAAGGCCGCTTCAAGGCAACTCTCCATCGCGTCGTGGATATCGGAGAGAACAGGTATTCGGTTCCGTTTTTTTTGAGTCCCAAATTTCACGGAGACATCGGGATAAATTTCCTTTCTCAGTACACTCAAAAGGGGGACTCACACGTTCCCGAGAGATTTGGGCCGTGGCTCCTTAACACGATGAAACACAAGAAGAAATACTTTGAGTTTCAAGATCTGCCTGAGATCGAATTCTAAGGCGCTAAATCCGTTTCATTTTTTTTTTTCAAAAAAGGCAATAGACTGTTGAACATATGAGCCTCAGCTTGTGATGATTTCTTCGACTCGTCGGGTAAATTTAAATACTAACCGACACTTATAAAAAAATTTCTATAAGTATGTTAAGTGTTAAATGGATTGTCATGTTTGCAACCGCATTCTTAGTTTATTCGATAATTCACAATATTACCATGTTGTTATATTGTTTTTGAGAATATCGAACTAAGCGCACAGACCTCTTATTTATTTTCAGATGTATTTTATTATTTCATTTGTTATATATAACCATTGGAATCGCATATATATGTGTTGATGTGTTTATATCTGTCCACATGTTTATTTATATCTTTATAAATCTGATAAGAACACGTTTGCATATTCTGTGGTGTTGTCTTTTTAGTTTATGTTATTGTTTTGTCATGTACATATGATATACATATACACATTAAATATATACATAAATACCAATTCAAACCATGTCAATAACATTGAAATTTACATAGTTAACAAAGTTTTAGTTATCAATGATTCGATAGTGCATGCATTTAAAAACATTGTTTTCTTTGAACACCAGACGCCTTTATGTGCATTAAGGCAGTCGTGAGGGCGTGTGAACTTCCAAAAAGACTTTCAATACGAGTGTTTTACTTTTAATCTCATCATGTATTTTCATACATGCGTCAACAAAGCGGTTATCTGAGGGTTATCTAAGGTCATAAGGAGTTATCACGAATTAAGAGCGAATAGAGGTATTTATTATTGAATTCATAAAACTGTTTAAATAATTCAATTAGGTAGGGGCGGGACAGTACATAATATCATGTCGAACATTTATATATTAAAGCCCCATTAACACTCACAATTAACGAATATTTCGTAAACTATTTCATAAAATAAAGTTAACCCATAAAAAATCAGAGTGCCTTATAGCCAAACTTTAAACGCTAGATGTGGTCTGGTAACATAGATTTCACAAAACACAAAAATCCTCTTTTTTATTTGTTTGTGGTATAATATATTCAACACATGTTCGTGTACCAATATTAGTGTTCGTGGGTCGTATGAATAGATATCGTCGCGGGCAATTAACATGGTATATCAATATATTCTATAACAAACAAAATACACAACAAAATAACAACGCGCATTTTGTATCTCGTAAAATCTATGTTACCATACCACATCTAGCGTTGAAATTGTGGCTATTGCTATAAGGAACTCTGCTTGTTTAGGGGTTAGCTTTATTGTTCGAAATATATTACGAAATATTCGTTGATTTTAAGCATTTATGTGGCACTAAGCAATTTTATCGTCATATGTGATGCGTACCTTCTACAATCGCACTTGAGGAATGACGCAGCCAGATGGATATTGTTATGATGCTTTTNTAGTAACGCTCGATTGGTCATTGTCGGCTCGGGTACTACTTACATGTACCCCGGGTACAATTAAGTATACTTACTTGTACCCCGGGTACGGTAAATATACTAAAATGTACCC
Source organism: Dreissena rostriformis (assembly GCA_007657795.1). Classification (NCBI taxonomy): domain Eukaryota; kingdom Metazoa; phylum Mollusca; class Bivalvia; order Myida; family Dreissenidae; genus Dreissena; species Dreissena rostriformis. Next base: position 14,109 of record VMBQ01000473.1, on the reverse strand, counting down.
GTCCGATATTAGACTGCACCATAGTTGTATTCCCGCCGAAAATCCGATGTCGTAAAATGCGTTACCGATTACGAAAACAACTTCTTTTTTTAAAAAAAACTGCATCAACATGCTTATGAGCATAAGTTTCGATAATATAGAGGCCATTTAACAGAAAATTGACATAAATATGAACAACATTATTATTTTTTAATAGTCGACAGCGACCGATTTAGCGTTAAAATTCCCGGGTATGTTTTAGTATATTTACCGTACCCGGGGTACAAGTAAGTATACTTAACTGTACCCGGGGTACATGTAAGTAGTACCCGAGCCGACAATGACCAATCGAGCCTTAATATCAAATATAGGGTCTTAGATCGTGGTCATTTTGTATTGAAATTATTAAACTAGTCATGTAAATAAAGATAAAAACGAGGCTTGCCGAGTTTTTATCTTTATTTAGATGGCGAGTTTTATAAATACAATACAAAATGACCACAAATCTAAGATTCTATTTATAACATGACCAACAAATTTTCTTTTTATTTCACCATTTATTTACATTGTAAAAGAGTTTAACTGGAGAAATTCGCTTAAATAATGACGTCATTTCACAGTTATATAACTAGTGTAATAACACCCGTGTAATAAACAAAATTGAGCATCACGTTATTTCACTCCTGGAGCGTAGGTAATGTTATCAATGAATACATATAACTAATTGGTTAAATCATTTTTCTGTTGCTTACAGATTGCACTCACAACCTTTCAATAACCTGTTTACAGTAGATTTTACTCTTTCCAAAATAGGTGTCTTTAATAAAAATAAGAATGTCTTCAAATCGCAAAATAACACCACGCTTAAAGAGACATTTGAACAATGCAACTTTGGTAATGAGCAATTATCAGTTGAAATTGAGAAAAACTCGTGTTGTCACCTGATAATAATATATAGTGTAATGTGTATGTTGATTTCGTCAAATACATGTTAACACAGAGATCGCTTATACAAGTAAAGCATAGATATAATTCATTCAATTATGTTGAAATTGCAAAGAAGTTAACTTTCGATGTACGGGACCCAGTGTCAGCAACGTTCTGCTAGTTTGTTATGCTTTGAAGTGTTAATGCTGCAATCATTATATTAAACCTAAGATTATATTCCGCAAAACAAATGTGTTCCACATCTTGAAACAAGACCCTTTAACTACTCGTTAGTATGTCCTTAGTGTTGTCCGAGATAGTGTCTATCGACTGTCCAAATGCCGACCACTTCACTACTGATAAATGCACAAACAGACCTTAAAGTAGTTCGGGCATGGTAAATTGATATTGACCGTGTTGAACTTGAATAAGTGTTCACAAGCATACAATGTTCACAGTCATAAACGTCTTCAATTGCTTTGCAATTCGTTACTTCAATGTTATCCGCGTCTATTAAATACGCTTACAACTAATTGGTGCTTTACCGGTCAATATAATTGTAAAATATGGTAATATATTTCATTTAGTTTGACTTAATTAATTATTCGGAAAATAAAATCCTTTATAGAGTCAGTATGCTTTGTGTTTTGAATCTCAGGAAAAAGAACAACATAAACAACACCAATGATTACGAACGAACAAAGCTTTTGACTTTTTCAACATCATACGTTTTCTATGTTTCTATTATGTTTAGTCTAGCCATTTGGAACACATAACACTACTTATTACTTTAGTTATAGTATTTGAACCTCAAAAACAACAGTAGAAATAGACCGCTTTATGACTAAGTTAAAAACAACAAAATAAAAATGCCGCTGAAAATTACATGAATAATAACTGCTTTATAGTTTGAAAATTGAATGTTTTGTTTTTTTTATTTATTTTTAAATACGTTTTACACCGATGATGTTTTAATAACTCAAAATTAACATAAAATTCTACATAAATATTTTCTTTACGCATATATCTGCGAGCATTCTACAAACTTGTATATCCGAATGTCTGAAGAAGGAAAAACAAGACCGTGTGGAGATGTTTTCGGGAACTAATAAGAAGGCGTTACCCCGCAAGATCTCAATTCTGATATTTGAGTTGTAAATATAAATAAGTACCAACGATGTAATATCATGACAGTCTAGGGTGGCTGCTATGGCAGGAATGTAGAACCGTCTGATGATCCACGCCGACGTTACTTCTTAACCCATTCATGCCTAGTGGATTCTCCCATCATTCTAAATTGGATCAATTTATTTCCAAAATTAGGGATGTCTAGTATATTAGTTTCTATATTTAGAATATTTCTTACAGAAATTCCTTTAAGCAAACAGCGCAGACCCTGATAAGACGCCGCATCATGCGGCGTCTCATCTGGGTCTACGCTGTTTGCCAAGGCCTTTTCTCAAGACGCTTGGCACAAATGGGTTAATCTGGTACCTCGCGCGGTACAACAAATCGTTGGTTAATTTTCGTTCAAATATATGCATGTATTNTTGAATTTGTTATAAATTGATATTGTCATTGAATTATTATTATATCTGAATTGCTAAGAGATTGAAAAAATGCATTTTAAATTATGTTGTGTAGTATTGTATATATGCAAAGTTGTATATATAAAGCTCATGAGGGTGCATCAACATATGAAGTTTGAAGGTTGTATGTTCATTTGTTCAAAAGGTATTTCATGAAAATAAATCGGGGACGGACGTGACGTACTGGGACAGGGACGGACGGGACAAACTGATTCCTATATAGCCCCCAAACAGAGTTTGTGGGGGGGTATAATAATGACACTAGCATTGTGATACATTGTCATTTTAGCACAAACTGGCAAACGAGTTAGTAATTAAGATAAAACTATCAGCTTTACATATATATTAAAAGTGGACATAGTATAACCACATTTTATATCAGACAGAGGATTCAAGTTTCTGAAATGATGTTCGATGAAATGCAAAGAATATCTTAGAATGTATTATAAAGAATTAAAAGTACATTCGTATGCATATGTGCCCACATACACTTACTATATGCCTCTACAAAGCAAAGAAATTGCAACAAAATGGCTGGAAATTAGGTTTTTTGTCACGAAAAAGAGTGATGAAGTTGCTGCTGACATAAGGTTTCTTATTCTTCTCCAGATGGTATCCATGTTTTCCCAACATGGTCATTAAAACGCAAATTTCGCCACAAGAAATAGTTTTCTGGAGAAACCATGCTGATAGGTTTTGCCAGACATGTGTAAGTTTGTATAAATCCTGTAATTATTGTAGTGGCTTGCAAATTTAAGCAGTTTTTCTCCCCTAAATGACTGAAAATGGCCCATTTCGCCCGATCTTCTACTTCAGGGAGCCAAATTTCGCTCATGTTTTAAGAAAATTTGTCAGGATTTTTTCTACATGTAGGCCAATACCTTTGTTATCCATGTTAATACACAGTTGTTTCAAATTGGACTTTGATTTTTTTTAATTTTTCGAATTTACTTACCCTATGTAAGTTCATGAAGAAACACACAATGCTGTTCGAATGGTATTATGCTGCTCACAAGGTATCGGGTTTCCTGGGGTGATAATTAAGAGCTTAGCAATCATAACACGTAAAACATTTCAGTGAGAATGTACGTTGTTTTCTATTTAAAATGACATGTTATTATAATTTGAGAATAGGGGACAGGTATAGAACCGTTCAAGAACATCTAAATCCGCAATACTGCATACTGCTTTTATTAAGGCCACATTAACACTCAAAATCAACGCAATTTTGTAAAATATTTCATTTAACGAAGTTAACCCATACAAAATCAGTGTTACTTATAGCAGTAGCCAGCATTTCAACGCTAGATATGGTCTGGCAACATAGATTTATCAAGATACAGAATGTTCTTTTTTATTTGTTGTTTTGCACAATATTCAACACATGCTCATGTACCATGTAAGTGTTAGTGTGTCGAATGAATAGATATTGTTTAGGGAAATTAAAATTAAATATAGTGTACATCTAGCGTTGAAATGTTGGCTATTGCTATATGGAACACTGATTGTTTATGGGTTAACTTTATTTTACGAAATATTTTACGAAATATTCGTTGATTTTGAGTGTTAAAGTGGTTTTAAATTTAAAGTATTTAATGAAAAGCTTCATAAAGTAACAAACTATATATGAAGACGGTTCTTTAAACACAACACTCTATATTTCATAATGTCGTTTTGCAAGTTCTAAATTAAAATAGAAAACGATCTTATCAGTCTTGATTATAACACAGTACCAATCGACACCTCTTATAGCGACGTCTTATCGTTTGATGAGACACAGTTTCAACATGTGTCGTTCGATGTGCATCGTGTTTGCTTTCTTCTTGGCTTTTCTATCGAAAGCACATGCTGATTATGGATCTGATATTGATGAGCTCAAAAATCTTTTTGGAAGAAAAATCCAACAACTCGAAAATGAGCAACGTGCGTAACAATCCCAGTTAGATGTTCTGGAAAAACGGGAGGAACAAAATAATCGGTCAAGTAAGTCAATAACTTTCTTAATTAGTGATAAATATAATGAAGTAAATGTATATGTAATTATAAATAGGTAAATCAACTGTTTTATTATGATCGCGTTTTATTCCAGAGCGCCAGGTGGTTGGAACGGTTGCATTTTCCGCATACTTGACCCATGATGTCACCAATCTTGGTCCAGACCACACCATTCAGTTCCAGGGTGTAGTCCTCAACGAGGGCAATGCCTACAACAACCACACTGGAGTATTCACTGTACCTCTCGATGGCGTCTATTTCCTGACATTCACCGCTGAAGACTATCGAACACACCGTGAATGGTTGAATCTACTCGTGGACGGAAAGATATACTCGAGCACGGTTTTTGCAGGCGGCGGTAACGGTCATTTTGTTGGAAGTAATGTATTGTTGGCTCGACTCAGAAAGGGTCAATCGGTCTGGGTAGCTGTGGACTCGAGAGTGACGACGGGCGGCTCACTCCAAGGCGATGTTGGTCGATTTACCACGTTCTCAGGATTTTATCTTTAAGAGTAGACCTTCTTTGTTAAGGAAATGAATTTCTATTTGGAGCAACTTAGTCGTATTATTGGACCTGCTCAATCATGAATAGCAGATAATAAAACAGCTGAAGCATTTTTTTGTGTAGCATTTTTGTTCATGGTGATAAGGAATGCCCGTCAATTAATTCGTTAAAGTTCTTCAATTCAATTCAGTCTTTTTTGAGTTTGAGCTTTGTACGGCCAAATAATTTGTCAAGTTGTCAATTTGAAATCACACAATGTTTTCACAGATATTTAATAAAAGATCTTAGACATTCGTACGATATTGAAATGATTAAGGAATATGAATGCATAAGTAGGATCACACAATTATCTGTTTTTAAAAAAAAATAATATTTTTTGTTCTTGACCAATAGTCCACCGAAAACTAGGAAAACAAACAAAGAAAAATCGAGCCACTTTCTTGTGCGTTTTGGATCCGAGATTTTTATAATCAAGAGACACGGATCAATCTATACATAAACTATTATGCGGATATCTGTTCATGAATTTTAAAATAAACAATCGACAACTCAAACCTAATGTCAACCGTGTAGCACACACAGCTATTTACAAGCAAACTGGAACGTCGCAAACTATTTTATTTAACGAAAAAAACGCTACGTATTGAATATTTGTTAATGATAAGACAGATATTAAAATCATACGTCGTGAAATGGCCAAGCACTATAGATTTTACCTAAATAATGGTATATAAAAAAAAATCGTCATCGATATATACAAAACTAGAAATATCTTTTTTTTAATATTGTGTTGGTCAAAAAATCATGGACACAAAAAAATCAATAATATTGAAGAGTTATGATTAATGTCGGGGATTTTCTTTTCCTGAACAATACTTAGCCGAATTATATCTACATACATGTAAATGTGGACGCACGTAGTTTACAATCAAGAGTGTAAACGCCCAACAAAGGCTTGTATTTGTAAAAACAAGCTTGGAGATGAAAATGTGGTATGTCACTCTATTTATCAATCGCATTGTCAACCACAAAACTTGACCGCTCCAGATATTAATTAAAAAAATGGTTCGGCCACTCGAAAAGTACCCGTGTATAACGGTGGTTGCAGATCAACATTGTTATTCGGTATTTATCTAAGCATTGTTTTAAATCTTTATTTTAATTTTCAAATGACTATTTTAAATTTAATACGATTCTAAGAAGACCTGAATACATTTTTACCAAGTGGTAGTAAACCCGAATTAGGCTCGGATATTGATATTTCGACAATATTACCGTAAGTTATTCTTTACGATATATCAGGATGCAGGATCAACGGGGTTTTCAGGGGTTTACACACGGGCTGGACAGAATGTAAACACACCGTTCAGAACTTTAAATTAAATATTGCAAATATCTCAAGTTATTGAAATACATTTGAAAAACATCTTCAGTGCATAAAAGGCAGTTTTTTTCAAGCAGTTTGTGCCGAGGTCTTAAGATTTAAGAATAAATCAATTCGTCTGAAATCTGTTCCAAAAGTTCACGTTGCGTGAAGCATAACCGTGTACATGAAGGCTGTACACATTGATTTTTTTTATTTATGACCAAGAACATAGGCTTATTTAATAAAGTAATTCTGCTGTAGTTCACATTGCCATAAGCACCATAAAAACTGTATTTTATGCACTAATTAAAATTCTTAAGACAAATTGTTATAAAAAGTATTTTGAAAAAAAAAAACACTTACCGGTGTGTTAACATCCATTAATGTTTGATTGTGAACTCCACAAAATCAAGTGATCCTTCACCGTGTATACTGCAAAACAAAGATAATCAGCCAGTTGTTTCATATCATAATTTTACACTTTTTTTAAGTCAAGGCAAAACGCTTTTTATTTTTCTAAAATTTTAACAAATGTTAAGTTTCCAATTATTCATTCGGGCCTACTGGTCTACAACATTGTATAGGCTATTGGTAAAGGCCAATAAGGTTTCCTGGGTTATGCAGCTACGCCGAAAAAACCATGCCTCTATTGGCAATCACAGCCACTTTACTACTCCTACAACACTTGATATTAAGGAACTGTAAAAAGGGTCTACTAAATTTAAAAAAAAAATACGATGAAAACAGAGGCGTGGCTAGTATATGAAACTTTTGTCGAATGTTTCACTCGCAATAAATTATTGTTATAGGTGACCAGCGTATTTTTACAATTAGCACAAATCAATACATAAATGGATGTTTACATAAAATTGTAAAACATAATGTTAAGATAGCCTTAATGAATGATGGACATGGGATCAATTTAGTAGGTTATATGTAGTTATTTAACAAAAATAATTTCAATGGCAAAATAATTATACGTGTTTGGAAAAAAAATCAAAACAAATGTTATATAACACTATGTTCTAAACCAAAACATTATTTTTTTAATTCCTTTTTATATTGATTTGGCATTTATAGACACATGCTATTAATGTCAGCAAAAATGAATGGATAAGCTTGCACTCATATATCAACAATTCCAAATGCCACTTCTCAATTGGTAACTCATTCAAATAAATTTAATGCATGCTAGTTTGTGTTAAAGTATGGTTTCATTTTTGAGAATAATGCATTGCGTTAATGCATATATTACGCGTCTATCAATTCTGATAAAAGCATTTTCGTAGAGATACATATTCGATAAGACATATCTAAATACAGGTCTCTGAAGTTAAACACCTTTTTGTTCATAGATAATTTGGTGTTCATGTTTGGGGACGAATAAGGAACGTTATAGCGTTTATGAGTGCTTACAAAATCACTATCTCAGAGAGTCATATTCGATAAACAATTGTTGAACGATGGATCTCTCGGTGTACATCGTATTCGGTATATTCTCAGTGTGTGTTTTAAATGCATATGCGGATTACGGAGCTGATATTGAAGAGCTCAAGACTGAAATGAAACTGTAATAGAGACTTCAGAGGCTGGAAAGATTTTATGTCTACAACATGTTATGGACTTTATATTTACGAGTTATTCCTACGGACGAAAGAGACACTTAGTAGAAAATTATTGCATGTTCAATGAAGTCTGTTTCTACTTTGAAAAATTACGTTTATAAGCGTTCATTCCGCTGAATTACAACATAACCTCTTTTAAAGAATACTCTTATTATTATAATTAATAAGTTTGCAATGACCTCACTACAAAGAAACAGTCTACGTTTCTTGAAAATGGTGGAAGAAAGTCAAATCTGAAACACTTAATCCAGTGTTTCAATAAACAATAAGCGCGCACACAATTAAAGAAATTTGTCAATCATAAAGAATTTAAACCAGTTTTATGGGGCTTCAAACTTGACACGTGATGCATAGTTATTTACATTATTTGAATATAAATTACTCTTATTGCATCACATTTAAATGCCATGATTGAACTTCGTAATAGTTGGATTAAAACAAGAGTATCAGAATTATAACTCTTTGAGGAACAATGAAATAAAGTTAAAACAAGTAACTTTATACAGAAATAAAAAAAATCACACACGATACTTTCCAAAAACCGAGCGGTCTCGTGCTTTCTCATAACAAAGTAGTCATACTATTTGTATGTTATGGAAACCGAAAAACATAAACACAATAGATACGTTAACCTGCTGATGTTGATGTATTTGAACGCAAGACAACATTCCCCTATTCCTCAACAAAAAGTAAATATTGATCTTTATTTACAGAAAAAAAAAACGTTCTTATTGAATTTCTGTTCTTGTTATGTTTTATGAGCTCTTTAGTTCTGATGTTTAGGGCTTTAAATTGAAAGAATTTAATTTTTAAAAAGAGAGTAAAAAAATCTGGAAAAAAAATGAACAATTTGCTTTAAACATGACACGCTACACTTCGTGATGTCGGTGTGCAATTGGTACATTTGAAAGGACAACGATATTATCAGGGCTGATAAATCACATTCCCAAACGACGTCTCTTTTAGCTTCCCCGGTATGTCTTATCGTTATATACAACATGGTTTCAAGATGTGTCGTTCGATGTGCATCGTGTTTTCTCTGTTCTTGGCCTTTTTGTCGAGTGTCAATGCTGATTATGGATCTGATAGTGATGAGCTTTAAACTCTCTTTGGAATGAAAATTTAACAAGTTGAAAGTAAGCTCAAAGAAGAAAAGGCAAAGACTTATGAAATCACTCGTCAACAACGTCTGTTAGAATCCAAATTAGATGTACTGGAAAAACGGGGGCAACAACATAATCGGTAAAGTAAGTAAATTTCTACCTTAATTATTAATCGATGTAATAATGTCATTTTTTTATTATAAATATGTTAACATTCTTGTTTATTTTGCTCACTATTTATATCAGAGCGCCAGGTGGTCGGAGCTGTCGCATTCTCCGCATACTTGAACCATGATGTCAACAATCTGGGTCGAGACCAAAAATTCAGTTCCAGGGTGTAGTCATCAACGAAGGCAATGCCTACAACAATCAGACTGGCGTATTCACTGTCCCGCTGGATGGCGTCTATTTCCTGACATTCACCGCTGAAGATTATCGACCACAACACCAAACATGGTTAAAATTAGTCGTTGATGGACAGCTATTCTCGTCTGTTGCATTAAACCCTTTACCGAATAGTCTTGGAAGCGATGCTATGGGAAGCAACACGGTACTGGCTAGATTGCGGAAGGTTCAGTCGGTTTTGGTGGCGGTGGATCATCGTGAAACTTCAGGATTCGCACTCCAAGGCAACGCTGACCTTCGATTGACAAGTTTTTCGGGATTTTATCTGTACTAATAAGTCACTGTTTCGAATTAATTACAAATAAACGGAACATTCAGTTGCTGAAAATTACTTCTTTATTACTCCCAAAATCCTATTTATTTAATTTTTTAAATAATTGTAATTATGAAGAGAATCAAGCTATGCAACAGCGTATATAAAGAAATGATTTCAAAATATGCAAAAATGACCGATAAAGCCGTGTCACACAACCAGTCATTTCAATGTAAAATATAACGTTTCAAACAATTATTTTTAACAAACAAAAAACAATATGTGTCAATGTGTGAGACAGCTATTAAAATCATTGGTTGTGAAACCTTGCAGCACAATCGAATTTATCTACACATTGGTATATAAACACTTCGTTCTTGCCATTATTATTTTTGGATTTAGTTCAGGCAAAATACTGGATCAATACTTAACATTATGATGCATGGACCAGCTTGTACAGAATAAACACAGTAGGGAACAAACATGCAGCACAAGACCTACAATCTGGTTGATTGAACATCAGTACCATATGAAGCACATAGCTGAGGAACAAAAGACTTAAAAAAAACATTGGTTCAAAGAGGATCATATTGTCCACAAATTCTATGACCGAATGGTAAAGCAAAACCGTAAAGTCCAACTGAAATTAGTATAGACCGTATTCGGATCTCAACTGATCCCTTGGTACACACGACTTTTAACTTGTATATGCAATGGTGAACTAATATACGCCTTCTGGCAAAGGATTTGAGTTAACTTAAATTTGAATTACAATACATAACCTCGCTGATTTAAGTCATGTTGATATTGCCTGATATAAATAAAAGGAAATTCCAACTGTCACTGAGTTCACAATAATCACATCAGCTGTTCGTGCTATTTTTGTACCGAATTATCACTGGTATATGTTTATCTCCCGCTGGTCTCTCGGTGTACCAGGCACGACTCTCTGTGCAGGACTGTGCTTCAGGGAACGCTAGAGGGAGGTCGCCGTCGAGAAGGTCAGAAGGAAAAGCTGGATGGACACAGTACAAGAGTGGACATCACTCTCCAAGGATGAATACCTATCTCGTGGAGGATTTCTGTATCGTCGTCCCTCATTTCCCCCATCGGCCAGACCGGCCAAAGAATGATGATGATGACGATGATGATTCGTTTATAATTTAACGCAGTTTAATTTGCTTTATAAAATTAAATTCAATTACATAATGTTTCTTTAATTGTATACTCCCATGAGGCCATGAGTATATATAGATTTGAGATTGCCCAGATGTGCAGGTTATATACAATAGCGAGTTTCCGTTGAATTTATTAAGTGTGGCTGTCCGGCTGGCGCAGTGGTGGGTACACGCGCTTCTGATCTAGTCTACCCGGGCTCAATTCCAGTTCCCACAAAGTTTGGGTTTGGTTGGTGGTCACCATACCGGACAGATGGGTTTCCTCCTGGTAACCCGGTTCCCCTTCCCAACAACAAAAGACCATATCAATATTGAACATATTTCAGTAACAACCAGGGACCTATACAATTTGTTTGTATAGGTTCCTGATACACTAGGATATAATCCGCGGAAGAATGCATTTATCTCTAAACACGCATTATTTCTTTCATTTTATCAAAGTCAAGTTTTAACGTGATGATGTTAACATCTTATTGATTTCAACACTAGAAATAGCGTTTGTACATATGCATGTTTTAACTTTCGATTTCGAAAATATACACAAGGATAAAGATAAAAGAGATGAAAACGTTTGTTTAATATTCAAATCCGGTGGATTGTTTGAAAACAGTAACGTCCAAACAATATACAGAATGGTGATTTTTGCAAATTGGTAGAGGAAGCGTCTCATGCACATGCTGCCGAAAAATAAAAATAGTACTACAGCATTGCGCAAAATTCAACGCGAGCACGCACAGATTTGTTGAGAAGCGACACCTGTGGAGACATTTATAATGCAAGAAATGTGGATACTTGCGAGTAATAGTTTTTTTTTATACATTGATGCCATAATAAAGACTCATGTTCTTTGAAATGATCTAATATGACATCAGTCGAATGCCCGTCCGTCCTAAAAAAAAAATGCGCATTGATATTGTGCACTTACCAGACAATGTGATCTCTGTTCAGTCCTCGCAAATATAGATCAGTGCCATACTAGGTAAAAGTACTCGAGTTATCAGTCATGTTAATTAGAACAGTGCTAATGGGAATTCATGATGAAGACCATTCCCTACCCACCGAAATCGTGAAAATGACAATGATAGCTATGCATATCGTGCCTCAGATCACTCCAATAAAAATAAGGGCCATGTGCATAGTTTCAGGGATACTCGTGATAGACGCCAATTTAATGGTGGGCGTGGCTCACGCTACCTGTCTCGTGACAATAAATCTTTTTCTAATAATGCTAGAGAAAGTCTTGATTTTCGTAAAAGCAATGACAGACAATATTCTTTTTCATCAAACAATTAATATAGCAGAGACTACCAAGAAAGAATAGAACGGCGCTTGGTTTCAGCGGGTTTTTTGGACGTTAGGGGTGGAACATCAGCAATCAATCCGATAATCATATTATAAGATATAGTTGTATTGATTATTTAAAATTTGATATAATTGGCAGTGCTGAGACACATTAAGTTGAAAGCAAAATTTTAATTTTACCAGGATTTACATGTTTTGGACAAAATAGGAAATTTATTCATAAAAATGCTAAACACGGCTCAGGTGGTGTCGGCTTTTTTGTTAAAAATGAACTCTTAAACGAATTTAACATAAATATTGTTAATGCTTCATTTGATGGTATTTTGTGGTTAGAAACGCACCATAAATTTGAAAACTGTTCTGTATATCCATGTGTATGTTACTTATCGCCAGAAATTTCATCGCGTTCTATTGATGTTAACATTTTCTTTTAAACATTACAGCATAAAACGTTTGAATTTCAAAACTTAGGAATAACTTTTATACGTGGAGATTTTAACAGTAGATTAAGTGATCATGAAGATTTTATTGCAGGTGTTGATTGCATTCCAAATCGACATGTTGTTGATTTTAAGTCTAATTCATACGGTGACCAGCTTATTCAGTTTTTCATTGATAGCCACATGTGTATGCTAAATGGTCGTAACTGCATTCATAATTATTTTACTTCAATTTCAACAAAAGGTTCATCTGTTGTAGACTATTGTTTTATAAGTCATGAACATTTGCATTTTTTATGATTTTAATGTATGTCATACCAACGATATTATTCATAGCCTTGGCGTTAATCAGGTTTTTTCAAGAAATACACCTGACCACTCAATTATTACATTTAAAATGTACATAAGTGGTAGTCCGACTTTACTTACCCAGGCAAGTGCAGAGCAAGCTCCAAATTATGACAAATTTAACTTGAGGAAAATCCCAGATGATTTCTAAACAGATTCTAACATACTGTCAGTATCAAATCTGTCATCACTGAGCTTGAAGCGGGAATGAGGACACAGAGTGACCTTGATACTGCATGCACTGGTTGGTGTAAAATTGTAAAAAATGAGATTATAATAAAAAGTCTTTTCAGAATGTAAATCCAAATAGTACTATTGGTTTTAATAAGAAGTACAAGAAGGCTAAACTATGGTGGAATGATGAGCTTACCTTATTTTGGAACGGTATGCACTTAAAAGAAAAGGAATGGCTAAAATGTAAATCCAGATGTATTAAACCACAACTTAAGAATCAATAATTTGTTAATGCTTGAAAGATATTTGATACTGCTGTTCAAAGATGTAAACATAGTCACTGGCATAAAACACAAAACGATCTTATGTCTGATTTAGAGTCGAACCCAGATTTTTTTTGGAAGAATATTGGTTATGTTGGAATTGTGTCGAATAGAAAATAAGAAAATACCTATGCAAGTTTTACTTGATGATGGAAGGGTTTCGTCTGATGTTAAATCTGTACTTGCCAGGTCGCAGAGGGACTTTTGTAATTTATTGAATTCTTACAGTGCTTGTTACATGATATTCCGGAACCTTTTGCCTATGCATATTTATTTCGAAAGATAGGGGATTCATATCAAAAGATGTTTTATAATGATTTTTATAATTTTTCCGCTAAAATTATGATATTGGAATAAAAACTACCTTACAAATTATTGGATGTCGTACTTCAACTCGAACACATTATTAATAACATACTATTTCGGATTCGTAGGAATGTATGGATGGATGTTGTAAATCTAGTCGTTATTTCATTTTAATGGTGTCATTTGTTGTTTTTTTGTAACATTTCATAATATCGACAAAAACTACGATATTTATTCTAACTGTCTGAAGTGATCCCCGGAATTGTACATTTGAAGACGCGGATTCGTTGT